>PPOM03000379.1:209136-226360 GCA_003708925.3 Kazachstania martiniae
GGTCTTGTTCTTCATCTTGTTCTTCATCCTCGTCTTCATCCTCATCCTCATCTTCTTCAGATGATAGTGATGATGGATCGCTACCATCAACTAACTCTTTGAGTTCTTGGATTCTTTCCATTAAATCACCTTCGATGTTATCAATAACTAACTTAGTTTGCCACCAGACTTGGTTGGCATCTAAGCCCTCAATAGTGATTTCATCTATATCTGTTTTATTATCGCTTTCAATACTTTTATATGTATTAATAACGGTATCTAAATATGATTTCACCAATGATAAAGGCTTTGAAGCATCTTGGGAAATAATCTCCATCGGGCTGTCTCTAGCTATATCAATAAATTTTGTTGACATCTTGAAACTCACAACTGTTTAGTCTTATTCTACAAGTAACTTAACTGAATTTCTTTCAATATAACAATCTTATTCGAATAAGGCAATATTAATAATTAATACCATACATTCTATGAATAAGCCTAAGCTCATCGCAAAACGAAAATTTTCAAAATTTTTATAACGATTCAAATTTTATTTGCGGGTAATAGGCATCGCAATGGTTGGTGCTACAACTCCTGTACGCAAATGATGCATTAGAATATATGTATGTAAGTATGTATATTTATATACAAATAATGAAAATTACCTTCTTTTATATTTGTTTCCATGCATGCTGTCATCTGAATCTTTATTCTCCCATGGACGTTTAGCTTTTGGTTGTAATGGCTTGCTGTCTGGGAACATTTCTAGTTCTTGATCTTTCACAAGTCTTTTCCAGTCCCACCTCTTTCTAATATACATTTCTAGTTTCCAGTTCTTCCATACTTGTCTACCATAGGTACTATTCTTGACCTTCTCTGATTCTCCTACAAGAGCTGCCGCCACACGTTCCTTGTATAGTGCAAGCTTGGCTGTAAAAGACCACAGTTTATCCACCACATGGGAACCATACGCATTGCATGACATATTGACTGCATCCTTACAAAGAACATTCAAGAGTAGTTTCCTCTTGATAGTTTCAACCCTGGTAGCTTGCAAAACGTGCTCAATAACATGGGAAAATACACCATGGTAACACATCTGCAATAACCTCTCTTCCGGTAAGGCAAGCATACTGTCAATAGTGATGTTCAAAAACTTATCGTCGTAGTCAATCAGCTCTTCTAAAAATAGAGATCTTCTTCTTTCTTCAGCTGTTGGCCAATCATCCTTTGTATTACCCAAGGTAGATGAGCTCAACTGTAAACAACTCTCTAAGATGTTCTTGTTTGCCATTTCCCTTGGGTAATATTTGGCTATTAGTTGTTCAATGACATCGTCTCTCAAATAGTTTTCTTGCTTGTTACTGGCTTCAATGATAGTAGTCCCAAAATCCATGTTGGAGTTCAATAGTACACTCAACTCAGGAACAATGGCATCCAAAATCTCTCTGACTTCCTTACCCTTCAAATGTTTCAAAAGACTTTGAACAACAAACGCACCAGTTGTATCTCTTTTGGCAAGTTTAACCAGACGATCTCTCATGTATAACCGGTATAACCTTTCTACATACTTTGACCTGGCATTACCAATAACATTTTGCAGAAAGTGAGAACCAACCGAATCAGATAATAAGTACTCCATAAATGCTTCCTCTTTACTATCCTTTTCGTCATTCGTATTGAACGCAAGTCTCCAGAATGAACGATCTCTGTCAAAAATACCTTCAACTTGGATGATCAATTGAATAACTGGTGATGCCACTTTATCAACACAGTATTCCCTGAACTTCGTCATAACAGAAGGGCTGACATCAGTCTTGGATTTAGCTCCGTCAGTGAAGGACTCGTACAATGAATGGATCATTTCACGTAACTGGGCCTTAAATGACTCTGGTGTTTGGTATGCTTTGTTAAAATTGTCGTTATCCTTCAGGTCAATCATCTTACGAGCAATCTTGGACTTCTTTGAACGCACCGTGGAGTTGTTTTGGGTAGTGCTTGGTAACAATTTGGAAGACAGGATTAAAATGATTAGTCTTAAAGAGTGAGAGGCGTACTGGTGATTCACCATCTCCTTCAAGTGAGGCTTGATTTCGTTCAACATAAATAAGAACATATTCTCCATTGAAGCAACAACAACATCGCTTCCATCATCCTGGAAGCTTGGTGTCAATAATTCTTTTTCTACTAGAGCTGTAGATCTGACTAACAAAGTCTCTGTGACGTGTGATGCATATTTGTGTGTGGCCATAAGGAAGAAATTACCATTGAATGCTTGAAACAACTCCTTCAATTGGACATCATCACACTCAAGAATAAGACGTTCCATTAGTTTGGAGCAGATCTGAGATGTAACTAACTTTAGTTCCTTACCTTTAGCTTCCTCAATGATACTAGTCACAAACTGAAACTTTTCTTCTGGTGACTCAAATGCGTCGATAGTCAAGGTTGATTCTGCTGTCTTAAAGTATTCTAGCTCCTCTCTGTCAAGTACACCGTAGAACATCTGTCCAGGGTAATTATTGTGATGCATCTCTTCGTGTGTTTCGACCTCATCATGCTGGTTCTCTATTTTTGATGGCTCGAACTGATCCTTCTGCTGCTTCTTCAGCAACTTTCTACCTCTTGGTTTTGATCCTGACATCGTTATATGTTTCTATTAGACAGTAATATACTAAGACAAAATGATGTGCCCTTTTAAAAGAAGTACTATTCCACAGAGTACCATAGTCAGTGGAGTAGCTAGCAGCTCATCGCAAAACAAATTATAATTTTTCATCGCATATCATTATTTACGAGTTGTATACAACTTCTACTCTTACTGCTACTCCTAGTACTACGCTCACCACCACCACCACCACCACTACCACTACCACTATCACTACCCATCTTGACTCTCATAACAACTCCCGTTATAACTCCTACTAATACTCCTAATACTACTACTATTATTATTATGGTATACATGTATATATATCTTCATCTATATCATTTGTATTATACAAAATGCAAACGGGCACTAATCATCGTGGTCCCAGTTTCCTGGTCTTGGACCTGAAGGTGGAGCTGGACCACCCGCCTTCTTGGCCATAATAATCTGGTCAATCGACAGGACGGTACATGCAGCTTCGGTAGCAACGTTAATAGCAAATTTCTTGGTGGCTAGCATATCGTACACACCATCTTCCCTGATATCCTTGGTACCCTCTGCAGATTCACCTTCAATATCGATACCCCTATACAGATGTTCTTTATCTTCTTCTCCTTCGGAGGTAACTGTATGTGAGGCATATAGATTTGGAAGAACGTCGTTGACATCTAGACCCGAAGTTTCAGCAAGGGTTCTTGGAACTACTTCAAAGGCTAATGCAAACTGTTTTATCGCTAGCTGTAACAGACCAGGAGTCTTTTCACCAAACTGTGTGATTCTGGATACCAACTCGATTTCAGTAGCACCTGCACCAGGTAATAGTTTACCACCAGCTTGCTTCATCAACCCCTTGATGGCAGACACACCGTCATCGATGGCTCTTTCGATATCGTCTAAGTTATTCTGAGTAGCACCTCTAAGAACCACAGTAGCTGTTCTGGAAATTTCATCCGCTTCTTGCTTGAAAACTGTTACTCTGTCACCACCAATTTCCATGGTCTTGATGGTGTCCACTACACCTAGTTCTTCTGGGGTTGGGGCACCTAGTCTTGGTAATGGAGTTGCACCACACACACGGCAGATTCTTCTCAACTCAAATTTGCTTGGAACCTTCAACACAAGGATGTCATTTCTGTTCAGGTAGTGTAAAGCCAATTCTCCTACACCCGCACCAGCAACAACACATTTTACGCCCATGTCGGCAATCTCCTTCATCATGGCTTCGATCTGCTTTTCCTCGCCTCTTGAGAAGTCTAACATCTCCTGTGCATTGTGTAATAACACAGTTCCCTTAGTCTCTGTGTTAGCGATATCTAAGGGACAAGTGAAGACAGCAACCTTGTGCTTAGTACCCTCCGGTAGCGACTTGACATGGCCCTCTGGTTCACGGTTAAAAACCATACCCTTGATAACCATCGAGTTGGAAAGAGACCCACCCATAATCTTGACAACTCTGATCGAGTCAACGTTAAAGAATGGGTTTGGTGTGTTCTTTGGAAGTACATGTGACACCGCTTCTGCTACTAGATTACTCAATAAATCTTCAAAGCCAAACTGCTTTGACGAGATTACAGGCTTGATAATTTTAATCAATTGACTCTTATCAGTCTTGTCAGTGATTTCACCGACTACTAACTTGTCCAATTCTTCTAATGTGAAGTTCTTTGCCATGTTGTAACCCTGGATAATCTCAACCGCAGATAAACCAAGAGCAATAAGTTTTTCAGCAACATTAAGCAGCTCACCAGCAAGAATCATTACTAGGTTGGTACCATCACCCATGTCAATCTTCTGCTGCTCGGTGGCCATAACTAGAACTTTTACTGCAGGGTGAACAATATCTAACTCACGAAGCATAGTAGCTGCATCATTTGTAACTATTATTTTACCCAAATGGTTAACAATAATCTTGTTTCTACCACATGGACCCATTGAAGTTAAACACATTGTATGGATTTCACGAATAGCGGCGATGGATTTACTGATTTGACCATCATCATTGGAATAACTATTATAACCTTGCTTGAATAGACCTGCGTTTGGATTCTGAGGTAATCTTAGGGACATTGTTGCTATAGATTGACTCTCTTGATATTCAATACTGTTGAATGAAACGTCTAAATGGCAATAAAAACCTATCTTTAATTCACATTTTAACACATTTTCAATATAAATTTTCACTTCACGAATATTTCTTAGCTAACGGCTTGAAAAAAATATTGGATGTCAGTAAGTTAAATGTGATATATTAGTATAATATAAATGGACGTTACCATTCCCTGTCTAGATTGTATATTGCTGTTGATGTGTTGAAGATACCTTTGGATTAATCTTCTTTTTTTTTACTTATTGTTGGAGTTTTAATAAATACTAAAAGGTTGACTATTTACACTTTCTAAATTATCAATCTTACGTAGTATACATAAATATATATTGTAAAATTCTAATTTGGCAATAAATAACGAGCACATATATTATTTAACCCACATAATAATTGTCTGCCATGACGTGTATGCCATAATAGAAATTCCAAATATAGCAATAATAATATCAGCAAGACGTTTCCATGCAGGTATAGATTTATCACCTAAAAATGCCTTATAATGTAATAGCGGGGGGTGAATATAAATTAATGGGATACAGGCGAACGACCCAACTAATGAGACAAATTTGTCAAGATCGTTAGCACCAATCCATGCTATTATTGATGTTAATATAACAATACCACCTCTAAAATAATTTTTCAACCATTTGATTTTTGGGTTGTACTTTCCTGAAGCATGTGAAGGGAAAGTCCAATTCTCTAATATTCTTATAGCAGGAAATAACTGCAAAGGAGTAGATAATAGAATAGCTAAGGCATACAATAACTGAACAGTACCAGTCACATTATCTTGAGGAAAATTTAAAAGTACAACAGTTTCCACTCTACTACCAAATGCGGAATAACATAACAAACCACAAGAAACAAATACAAATGTTACAATAATCATCACTCCAAACAATGTGGACTGGAAATGTTCTGGATGCTTCATCGATTCTTGAATAGGAATTAACAAACCAATACCCTCAAATGTGAATATTGCAGTTCCAATAAATAAAGACCAATCAGTTTTGTTAAAAAAGACCATTGAGTATGAGGCTGGTCCATT
This sequence comes from Kazachstania martiniae, assembly GCA_003708925.3. NCBI lineage: Eukaryota > Fungi > Ascomycota > Saccharomycetes > Saccharomycetales > Saccharomycetaceae > Kazachstania > Kazachstania martiniae. Next base: position 214,918 of record PPOM03000379.1, read on the forward strand.
CTTTAACACATAATGACCAGAAAAATAGTAGACGTAACCTAACCCTAACAAAATAAAAAGATCTGCAACTAATGCAGTACCACTTAATTTTGTAATGCTTCTCGTTAACGAGAATGGAATAAATATCAACGTCTGTAGAATGATATAAAATCCCAAACTTAACGTCGTGGAATTTATGTTAAACATGCCTTCAACAAAAACTTTTAAGTTTGTAGCTGTGAAAACTGTGTATGCAGCTGAAAACCCAATCTGAGATAGTGCAATTGACATCAAGATGAAGCTTCATTTTATCTCCGTATAACACGTTCCCAATTTCACCATAACCATCAACACCAACCTTATCTTTAGTTTTGATCAGCAGAATAAAACAATAATAGGATATAACAGCACAAAATAATAAACAAAGTGAACTAAATCCCCATCCACCATTACTGAATGCCTTTGGCAAGAATAGAACTCCTGTGCCAACAAATGACTTCAACAAAAGAAGCACGGCCTTCACTGTTGATGCTTTATGCTTGTGACGACCTGCACTTACAGTTCTGTCTAACAATCCTGAAGCTTCATTTTCGGACTCAATAACCTCTTCTTCTTCATAATCTACTTCTTCTCCACCAACTTCTAAATCAGAGTCTTCTTCTTCGTCATCTGACTCAGACAAGTCCTCACCAGCAAAATGACCATATAATGTTAAAAACTCAATAAAATTTTTAGTAAAGAACTCAGGTAATTTAGGATCAAGGTTTCTTTTTCTTCTTCTTTGGATAATATACGACCTTCTAAATCCACCAGGTGCCCTTATTTCTTCGTGTGTCATATGTATAGCTGGTAGATCATTCCCACCGTTATTATTTTGCATTGTTGCTCCATAGGAATCCGGATTTGTAATATTATTCAACGTGGTAGAGTTGACAGATAAAGCTGAGAAACTCATTGACCTTTTCCTTCTAAAATTCGACGTCATATTCTTATTAAGCGTCTCATTATTTGTGTTTGACAAAACTGGCGGTTGCAGCGGTAGTATTTGGTTATGACCCTGTGCTCCTCTCTGCGAAGTAGATAACGAGGTACTTGAATTTTCATTAGTCCACTTGTATAAATCTCTCGTCATATCCCCCCCTTGAGTTTGCAAATTATCTTCATTCTTGTTTAAATGACGTGCAACTACATTCACTACTTTAGGATCAGGGTTGTTTATATCAATCACTACATTAGAGCCATTTGATTGTGAAGAATCCGTAGCGACAACCACTTGTGGATTTCCTAGGTTAGCTGTATTACTCATACGTCTATTTGAAATCTTTGAATTGTCATTCTTCAAAACGTTAGTGGTGCTCTCACCATTGATTAGCTCTGGATCAAGACGTCTTGGACTAGCACTAGCATGTACATATGCATCATCGGTAATTCTATCTCCACTATTATCCGACATTATGTTTCTTTTAGTGGTGCTTGTATATCCTGAAATTACCATGTTTCAATTAAATCAGGAAACTTCAATTTGAAGACAAAATCGATAAATATATAACCGTGACGGATGCTATATAATTTATTAATTCTGTCATCATCATAACCAAGAGTCACTGTAAAAACATAAAACTAGGATCAGATGCATAATGGATTTGAACACTGATATATCTATATATGTATATAACAGTCATCAAGCACAGATAATGAAGCCAATGTAATCGTCTCTTCAGCTGTTCAAAAATAAGGCCAAAAACTTCGCTAACACAATTCTATGAGATGATTTCTATAGAAATGACTAGGAGCGAGTATCAGTGACTTCTTAATGTATCAACATCATAGTATTTGTTTCTGCCTACATAATACATCTGCAATGGTGACATATTGAACAATTTCATTTTTCGGTATTTAATAAATTTATTCAATTTTTAAGAGATGCTTCATAAATAAACAGCTTTTGATTGGATTAAAGGATTAGAATACTAACAAAAAAGAGTGTCTCATTAGAGTTTAAATTACATACTAAGGATTACTTATTTGTTGATTTATTTTAGTGATTTCGATATATAGACTGGTTGAGAAGAGAAAGAAACTTTAAGGAGGATGGCAAGTTTGGAAGATTTGATTCCAACTGTAAACAAATTACAGGATGTTATGTATGCCTCCGGAATTGATTCCTTAGATCTACCAATACTTGCGGTTATTGGTTCTCAGTCATCCGGTAAATCTTCTATTCTAGAGACTCTTGTTGGCAGAGATTTTTTACCAAGAGGTACTGGCATCGTTACTCGGAGACCAGTCTATATATCCTACAACTGAATAATATTTCAGCTTCAACTGGGAATTTTGATGATTCTGAGAATTTTGTTAGTGCATCTAATGAACTAGATAGTGCAAATAGTTCCAACGATGAAGAATGGGGTGAATTCTTGCACAAACCAGGTCAACGATACTATAATTTCGATGAGATCCGCCAAGAAATCGAAAACGAAACCAGTAGAATTGCTGGTAAAAATAAAGGTATCAGTAAGATTCCCATAAACCTAAAGATATATTCTCCTCATGTCTTGAATTTAACACTGGTTGATCTACCTGGTATTACCAAAGTTCCAATTGGTGAGCAACCTCATGACATTGAAAAGCAAATTAACAATTTACTTTTAGACTATATTGCTACTCCAAACTGTTTAATTCTTGCTGTATCACCAGCCAACGTGGATTTAGTTAATTCTGAATCACTAAAGTTGGCCAAGGAAGTTGATCCTCAAGGTAGGAGAACTATTGGTGTCATTACAAAGTTAGATTTGATGGATTCTGGTACTAATGCTTTAGATATCCTATTGGGCAAAGTATACCCATTGAAATTAGGATTTGTCGGTGTAGTGAATCGTTCCCAGCAAGACATTCAATTAAATAAAACTGTTCGTGAAGCATTGGACAATGAGGATTCTTACTTCACGAAGCACCCGATTTATAAAAGTATTGCAAGCAGGTGTGGTACACGTTACTTAGCTAAGTTACTGAATAAAACGTTAATGGGCCATATTAGGGATAAATTACCAGATATTAAAACAAAATTGAATACCTTAATAACCCAAACAGAAAAGGAAATTGCTTCGTATGGTGATACTGCCTTTATTAATAAGGAAAACAAAGCAGGATTGATTTTACAATTAATGAATATCTTTGCAAAGAATTTCATTTCTTCCATCGATGGTACTTCATTAGATATAAATACGAAAGAATTATGTGGTGGTGCCAGAATTTACTATATTTACAATAATATCTTCGGGAAGACTCTACAGTCAATTGATCCTACTACTAATTTAACCATTACAGATATTAAGACTGCAATCAGAAACTCTACTGGTCCAAGGGCAACATTATTTGTTCCTGAATTAGCATTTGATCTGTTAGTTAAACCACAGATTAAATTGCTACAAGAACCATCTCAGCGTTGCGTGGAGCTGGTCTTCGAAGAATTAATGAAAATATGTCATAGCTCAAGTACATCAGAATTAGCGAGATACCCAAACCTTAAAAATACCCTTATTGATGTAGTTAGTGAACTACTAAGAGAAAGATTGACGCCAACACATTCCTACGTAGATAGTTTAATTGATATTCACAGGGCTTATATCAATACTAATCATCCAAAATTTCTAAGTGCAACTGAAGTTATGTCGGAGATCTTAGCTGGGAGAGAAAAGAAAAAAGAGGCTGATAAGAGACTGTTATCTTTAAAACAAGAGGCCGAACTAAATAGACAGAATGAATCTGATACCGAAAGTTCTGTGTCTATTAAAAACGGCTCCGATGCATACTTGAATCAGAACCAACCAGAGGATCTGCATTCAGTTTATGGAAATGGTAACAAAAGCCGTAATAATGTAAATGGTAATGATAAAGACTCATTCTTGAATTATTTTTTTGGTAAGGATAAGGAAAGTGAAGATTTGAGAAATAAAAATGGCAAGTATCAAGACCCAGAGAGTGTTTTACTGAATGAATTACATATTGATGATATTCCAAGATTAGATGACAGTGACAAAGATACAGTTCTAACTGATCGTGAAGAATTAGAATGCGAGTTGATTCGAAGATTAATAATCTCCTACTTCGATATAGTAAGGGAAATGATTCAAGATCAAGTACCAAAAGCTATCATGTGTCTTTTAGTAAACTTCACGAAAGAGACTGTTCAGAACAGACTAGTCACCGAGTTATATAAAGATTCAATGGTTGATAGCTTATTACAAGAAGATGAAACGTTAGCTCAAGAAAGAAAAAACTGCGAACAGTTATTAGTAACTTATAAGAAAGCCTCCTCACTTGTAAATAATATCATCTGAACTTAAGGTGGTATCTGCTGAAACTCTTCTGGTAATATCCTTCAAAAAACTTCAAAAAACGACATGCATGAATCCTTGAATTCTTTACTTATTAAGAATGTTTTTTTTTTCATGAATATATATTTGTGTATGCATCTATGATAAGTAGTAATGGTTTTATATGACTATTTCCGTGACATTCGAATTGGTTCCCTGGTTGAGTTTGTAGAATACGCTGTAGCACCAGTGTTAGGTGAAAGTACATTATTGTCTGCTGTCTCTGTGTATCTATACGTCTCATCTGGATCAGGGAGTAGCGGCTGAGTTGGATTACTTTCTTCATCATTTTCCAAAACTGAATTGCTAGCCTCATGTTGACCTTTCCCAACTCTTAAAACCAAAATACAGCATAACAATGATATGATAAAGATAATACCCAAAACAACACCAACAAACACGGCAACGATTGGGAGTGTTAAATGATACTTCTGTTTGCCAATCCAATCAAGTGAAAGTGGCCTCTCAATTAAGAATACACATGCATTACTTTTATCTGTTGTGCAACCTTTTCTAACTATTCTTACTCTGTTTTCTAGACCATCATTGATATGTAAGTAAACACTATCTTCAGAGACCTTTGAACATATCAACTCTTGGCCCAGCAGTGTTTTTATTGGACCATTACAATTTAATAGAGATTCCGTCTCATTAGCTGAAATAATATGTAACTTCAAAAAGTCATTCAATTTAGTATAGTTCGCAAATATTCCTTCCAATTCTAACGAATGAGCTGTTGGCACTAGAACTGAGTAGTCACCATTTTTGTCTAAAATATTTTTCAACTGATCAAATTGTGTGATAAAGTCAATAAAAGTCTTACTCTTTGTTATTTTCAACAAATCCCAAATTCCAATATCTACATTATGCGGAATTTTAACTTCGCTAAGTGGATGCACGACACCTTTGTTAAACAGTATATCAGAGCTTTTTGTTAATCTCAACGTGTCTTTGAATGTACTTAACTCTACTGTCAGGCATGAATTGGTCGTGTTTTTTTTTTTAATAGTTAAATGTTCTCCTAGTAGATTTTCTGTATGAGTAATATTTGCTTCATTATCGGTATAAAATACGCCATTTATAATATGTTTCTTCATTATTAATTCTGTTACGGTAATATTTGATTGAATATAATCTCCTGTTAAACCCAGTAAATCCCATGATCTGTAACACGGTAGGAACAATGTGTAGCCTTGGTGGTTTGTATCCAAATCTAATAACCCGAGTTCCCTCAAATAATAAATTGATTTTGAACAATGATCGAAGGGTGGAATAGATAACATTAAATCTCCAGGTAGCCTAATATCTTCCTTAATTGTGTAAATTAAAGTATTGCCCACTACATACGGCTTTGTCTGTAAAATTTTATACTTATCATTAATCATGTATCCAAGGTGACTCTTCTTAATTTTCATCCTTTGGCATTTACCGCCTAATTTTTTATTTGACGCACAAAAGGCTGAATTATATAAATTGGTATGGTGCTCATTGGATCCCAGAACTGGGAAATCTTTCTCAAGCCAAATTTGTTCCTCTGAAAAATGGTAGAGTAGTGTAGACTTCGAAAATCCCATTTCATCATTCAAAACTGCATCTGGTAAAAAGATGGTAATATTTTTGTCCCCATTGTAGTTTTGAATGAATTTTTCTAACTTTCGAAAATATATTTCACGAACAAATCCAGAACAATTCAAACCATGTAAATATTTTTCAGCGTCAAAGAATAGATGCTTATTTAGAAAATTTAGCTCTTGAAAGAAATGTGCAATACCAAAATTGAACGGTATATTACCGTAATCAGAAAACACTGATGAATTGACCGATACTTTCGAACCGAGTTCATTACTATCAAATGTTACTATATCTTGATTTAAATTTTTCACTTCTAAAATTTTAGCTAATCTACCACCGACAATTTTAGGAACGACTAAATTTTTAAATAAGCTGGTCACATCATTAACCCACCTCTCTCTGATTTTCTTTTCCAGTGTATTTAACCTATGATATTTATCCATTAGGTAATTGCGTTCTATCTGATTAAAATGATCCGAAAAGGATTGGTCATCTGGTATTAGAATCGTGCTGTTCATAGATAAGGATAATGAATCAGGTACTACCTCTAATAAAGAACGTGCATATGTATATTTACCATTCTCGTAATCGACAATATCATTAACTAAAATATCAAGTGTTGGTGAATCTTTCAAAAGCTCTGCTATCCCATGAACTGTAGCATTCTGTACATTTGGTTTCAAATCATTTTCTACTATGTTAATACTATTAACTGTCGATTCTTGGTTCGGTATATTGCTTAAAACTAATGGAAATCTTGTTGTATTATAATAGACTATAGTTGTATTAGTAAATGACGATGTTTCCACTATTTCGTTATGTATAAGATAATTCTCTATGTCAAAATTGTGGCTCTTATAATCATCAGTAAATGCAGAATTTACAGGTGCAAACAGTGTAAAATTCTGTAAATGGTTCAAGTATGGAACATAACCATTTAATTGTAACAATCTCAAGAAAGTCGAAAATTGGACATCATGAGAAAGTATATCAATAACCGTTGTAAAGGGGAAATCATTTGCGCTAGCAGATACAAATGATATTATAAGCTGGTAGATAAATAAATTTGAAAATGGTGCTAGTTTCATTCAATTGAATATTATGTGTATGTATGTGTGTACTTCTATCCGGAAGAAAATGAGTCGCAATTAATGAAGGTTGTTTTATCAGTTACTGCATAAAAGTATTGTATTATAGAAAACTTGAAAGCTAGATCAACCCAGTCTAGATTATATTTGATAATAGCCTGCTGAGGAGTATTTTATCTACTGTAAATTGCTCGTTTACTAAACTTTAAGCACCTTAATGTGATACAAAATAAGATGCGAATACAAGGTCGTAAGACAACTCTTTTAATTTTTTTTATTTTTTTTATTTCGACTGTAAACGGGGTACTAATATAAGTAAATTGTTAGTCAGGCAAAACGGCTTATGATTAATTGAGAAAATGGCGTTGTTGCATTAATGAAATGTGGTTTATTACATATATGTGTATTATGACTTCTAATATATATATATATATAAACAAATGAGAAAATATAGTAAGATGTAAGGGATTCTTCAATTGTATTGCATATAACGAGAAGTCGAACTGAATTTTTTGTAACCGTTAATGACTTTATCGACTGCCTTTAAGAAATCTTTCTCGGTCGCAACCTTTCTTCTTGCTCTGATGGCAAACATACCAGCTTCTGTACAAACAGATCTCAATTCAGCACCGGTTGAATTAGGGCATAATCTAGATATTAATTCCCATCTAATATCACGATCCACACTCATGGCCTTTGAATGAATACGGAAAATATTGGCACGACCTTCTAAATCAGGAAGGGAGAATTCAACTTTACGATCAATTCTACCTGGTCTTAGTAAGGCTGGATCTAATGTATTCGGTCTATTTGTTGCGAACATAACCTTGATATTACCACGAGGATCAAAACCATCTAGTTGTGTAATTAGTTCTAACATAGTTCTTTGAACTTCATTATCCCCACCTGCACCATCATCAAAACGAGCACCACCGACAGCATCGATTTCATCGAAGAAGATAATGCATGCCTTCTTTGTACGAGCCATTTCAAACAATTCTCTAACCATACGAGCACCTTCACCGACATATTTTTGAACTAATTCAGACCCAATGACCCTAATAAATGTTGCATCTGTTCTATTCGCCACAGCACGCGCACATAATGTTTTACCAGTACCTGGTGGGCCATATAACAATATACCCTTTGGTGGATCAATACCTAATGTAGCAAATCTTTCTGGAGATAATAATGGTAACTCTACAACCTCTCTTAATTTTTCTATTTGTTCTTTACATCCACCAACGTCACTGTATGTAACATCTGGCTTTTCCTCCACAGTCATCATAGTTACGGTTGGGTCAATTCTTGGTGGTAATGGTAATTCAATATGGTACTTAGATCTGTCAACACCAACTCTCATACCTTCTTCAATATCAGTTGGTGAAACACGTTCACCTAAGCCAACAACAAATTTAGCAATCTGTTTTAAATTGATAACATACTTGGCATCATCTTCATCTTCTTCTCCTTGACCAGATGCATTTGCATTGATATCAGTTTCACCATCTTCATTTTCAGATCCACCCTTAATAATTTTTGTACAACGAGCAACTTGCAACGGATGCTCCTCACTTAGTCTTTGTCTATCACCCATTATATCCCATAAATGTGATGGAGCTAAACCAGTATCACTTTCCTTAACACCAGCCTTCTCTTTTATTCTAGTTTCAATACTCTTCAAATCATTCTCAGTTTCTTTTAATGATGCTGCATATGGTGCAGCACCATATGTCTTTAACACTTGGATATCACCTTCTGACAGTGGTGTACTCTTTTCTTCCTTCTTATTTGAGGTATCATCTTCCTCAACAGGAGCCTTATATTTTTCCCAATCCTCTTTTGGTGGCATTATTTAATCGTTTTCAATGAATTATATGATATCTCAACTTTCAATCCAGTTGATAGTCCTTTAACCTTTTTTCAATTGTTTGACCTTATATACCTTTTTAACCTGGGATGGGTGGCAAAATTGAAATATTTCTTAATTTTTGAATTTCGACATTTTTGTTTTCTTGGTTAAAAATTACCGAAATTCGGAATACTTGGGACTATCAAAAAAGATTAATAGAGTAGAAATTCTTCCATTTAATGAAAGATTCTCTTCGCTAATTCAGATTAGTGGCTATTTTACAAATTATATATGTTACTATATTTTGCGCTTCTTTATTTATGTATTATTTCGCTTTATTATTTGGCAACTTGTTTTATTTTTTGTTCAAGGGCGTTTGAATTAGTATCCAATGCCTTCAAAGCATCCAAATGCGCATTCAACAATTTGACTAGTTGAGTATTTTCGTCTTGATTATTTAAGTTTATGCTTGTTGTCTTATTGAACGTGTTGCTCACTTCATTAATTTCAGTGATTAATGAGGATAAGTTGAGGGATAGCGAATTTAAGTTTCCATCCAATATCTCTGCAGTCTTATAAGCTTGCTGTCTCTTGTGATCATTATTGTTAGCTGCTGTAGTAGATGATGACGACAGAATATCTGAAAGTAACGATTCTGTCTTCTTTTCGTAGTTATCAAGGAATGTTTCTAACTCCTCTTGCTGTCTTTCAATATATTTCAGTGATTGATCGATTCTATTCTGGGTTTGTACAGCGACTAAAGTTTCAGAGTATAATTGATTGATTTGTTCACCGCCTTTAACTAGCATTTGGTCCCAGTTATTTACTTTCTTGGAATATTCATCGAAATGACCTGCAGAATTTGTCAATTGGTTAGTCCATCTAGTAACTAAGTCGTCTAACGTTTTATTATCTAATGACACAGGCTTTAAGTCAACATTCTTTGGTTGCAAAGTTTCGCCAGGTTTAGCATTTTCTGTAGCAGGTTTAGTTTCATCCTTTTTGGCCCCAAAGTTGATTCCACCTGTTGTAGGTTTAGAAGATTCAGAAGTTTTCTCTGTTTCAGTCGTTTTGGTACCAAATGAAATACCAGTAGCACCTGATTTAGTAGTGTCATCTTTCTTTGGTTCCGATTTAGCTCCACCAAATGAGAAAGCTGGTTTAGTACTACCAGTTTCCTGCTTCTTATTATCTAATGAAAGACCTGTTGTTGGCTTAGCATCATCCTTCTTAGCTCCAAAACTGAATCCAGTCGTCGCAGATTTGGATTCTTCTTTCTTTTCTGAGGAAGAACCACCTAATGAGAAAGCTGGTTTGGCATCATCCTTCTTTTCATTAGAACCACTAGCACCTCCAAAGCTGAACGCAGGTTTAGCACCATCCTTCTTTTCGTTAGAACCACTAGCACCTCCAAAGCTGAACGCAGGTTTAGTATCATCCTTCTTTTCGTTAGAGGCACTAGAACCACTAAAGCTGAAAGCTGGTTTTGTATCATCCTTTTTCTGAGTAGAATCTGTAGAGGATGGTGCATTACCACCAAAACTGAATGCTGGCTTGGTAGCTTCTTTCTTTTCAGTCACTGCTGGAGTAGTCTTTGCCGAAGAACCACCAAAACTAAATGCTGGCTTTTCGGTATCTTTTTTATCAGTAGAAGCAGGTGCTCCAATGTTTAAGGATGGTTTGGAATCATCTTTCTTCTGAGCACCACCGAAACTAAAAGCTGGTTTCGTCTCATCCTTCTTTTCAGTGGAAGCCGCAGGGGCTGTAGCGCCAAAACTAAAGGCAGGCTTAGTGTCATCCTTTTTCTCAACTTCGACAGTTGAACCTTCTTTTTTTTCAGCAGATGGAGTAGCTCCAAAGCTAAATGCTGGTTTTGGGTTGGCACCCTTGTCTACAGTCGACCCAGAACTACCTAAGCCGAATGCCAGCTTATTAGTTGGTGCCGCACCACTGGTTGTACCAAAATTCAATGGAGCTTTAGATTCATCTTTCTTATCCGCATTAGTACTAGAAGCTACTCCACCAAAACTAAATGCAGGTTTTACATCATCTTTCTTTTCCGAGACAGCCGGTGTAGCAGCCTTAGGCTGGCCAAATAATCCGGTGCTCTGACCAGTGGCTGAGGAAGCTGTGTTCATTGAAAAGGTGCTAGTTGGGGGTTTAGAGCTATTATCAACACCACCAATGCTGAAAGCGCTACTTTTTGAGACATCGGGTTTGGAGCCAAATCCACTGAAGGCAGATCCATTTGTTGTTGGAGCAGCTGATGAAGCATTGCCTGTGGCTGTTGTATTTGTTGTATTTGTTGTATTAGTTGCATTAGTTGCATTGCCAAATCCACCAAAAGTTGGTTTAGCCGCGGTTGTAGATTGGGTACTTGGAGTTAAACCTCCGAAGGCAGGTTTAGCTGAAGCTGCGGCATTAGAATTTGTGGTTCCGAAACTGAATGTAGAGCTACCTGAAGATGTTGGTTGAGAAGCTGGTGTTGAATTACCAAAGCCACCAAAAGCAGGTTTGGCTGCTTGTGCGGCATTAACTTGTTGAGTGTTGGCTGTATTAGTGGTGTTACTACCAAA
>PPOM03000380.1:1107-12547 GCA_003708925.3 Kazachstania martiniae
ATAGCTTCATCTACTTTCAAGGGATTAATGTTTCGTTTACTTCTTAATTTTCTTGCTTGTTCTTGTTTAGTCTTGGTATTTTGCTGTGCTGTGCTTAAATCTCTCATAATAAAGTGCCTGTTCGTTAATGCCTCTTTGACTTGATAGCTATCCCTTACAATCCAATCTAACCCATCGTATAAAGTAGCAGAGTCAAGAGTTGCTACAACACTGTTTATATCACCTACTGCAGTCATAACCTTACCGTACCGTTTGTATAAATTGTTCTCAGTGCCATCAGAAATTTTACTAAAAATTAATCCAAATGCATTCTCCTCCTCAGAAAGTGCTTTCCTGTTTTTACATATTTTAATTAATGCTTCCTCAACAGCCTGCGTCTTATGATAAATGGACTTTACAATAGGTCTAAACTCAGAAAGGTCAGCTACCTCATCGTATGGTGGCGCCAGCTGCTTCAGAGTCTTTCTCTTTAATCCACTGATCTGATCTCTATTCTTATTAGTTGGAATGTATGTGTCAAAGTCACTTTCTGTGAAGAATGCTAGTTCTTCATTGCGAATAATCAACGGATCTGCCGCTATTCTATCAAACCATTCTTGGTAACAACGGACAGTGGCATCATAGTCTTCCTTATTATTGATCCCGTAATTCGTATATGCTGTTGGTAAAGTGGGAATGAACGATTCAGGGATAGCATTATAAAGATGCTTGTAAAGTTGGATGAATTCGCTTGTGGTCTTTTTTAAATTCCTATACGTTGTCCTACGGAAGGTTGGAACGTTCGTCGAACAATCGAATAAAATTGTTGGATTCTGTTTCTTATTTGAAAGTGACCCTACTCTTTCCAAACCGATCACCTTATATAATACCTTAAATTTGTCCTGCTTCCGTTCAGGTAATGAATGTAGTTTGCCACTTTTGTTTATTCCTTTGCGAGCCTCTCCTTGGCTTTCTTCTAATCCTACTACTTTTTTTTGTTTGCCCGTTGAGTCTATTAACTCACCTTTATCTTGATTTTCATCGTTATATTGTTTCACAATATCAGTTTCTTTCCTATCATTCTTTTGATTGCCAGGTGTACTTGTTTCTGGAGATTGATCTGGAGATTGATCTGAAAATGGATTATTCTCAATCTCGTCATATGGCACATAAGGTACATTTGTAGTCATATTTCCTTCCACTAGAGTCTATGCTATACGCAATTGTTAAACTTTATAGTAACAGATAACGACCTCTTTCTTCTCCTACCAGTTGGATATTGCCTATCTCTGTCTAGCATAAACGTTATGTTTCCCCTTTTATACTAGATAATTTCGTTTTTTAATATTTTTCAAAATAATGTCTTTCAGAGCAAAATTCACACTACAAGGCTATAAACTACGAATAATATTGTGACGCATCTAAACAAATATTAACATGTTCTGCCCATTTTTTTTTGGTCTATTAGGCGACTTTGAATCAAATGAATGTTCAAGATTCATTATATAAATAGCATAAGTTTTTAATACGATGTCACTATAAATATATGGGGTTTACAATTAGAAATACAAACTTATTTGAAAAAAAAATATTTGTTAATCATAAAATGTGTTACACCTTATTTTGAATATGGTGAGGATATATGGGTCACAACGAACTACACCTTCAAGAAATAGAAACCTTTGACGTATACATACCAACGCATATTTTCATTTGTCTCGACACTAAAACTGTAATACCCGTTGAAGTGATTTTTCAGAAAAAAAAAACTAAATGGAATTAGTCAGTGTTGTGAGATCCTGAACAATCAGGTCAAATAAAGACAGTTAATTGGAACGTGCTTTGATACATTTTACAATCGGCTAGCGATTAAAGATGACTGTTAGAAAATTCATTGGTTTAAGAAGAATTAAGGCAGTGATATTTGATATGGATGGGACACTATGTCTTCCTCAACCGTGGATGTTTCCTGCAATGAGAAGTGCCATTGGATTAAAGGACAAATCTATTGATATACTAACATATATTGACAATTTAGCTACCGAAGATGAAAAGACAGAAGCGCATCATAATATCCATGAAGTCGAAATAAGGGCGATGGCCGAGATGGTTCCACAACCTGGTTTAGTTGAGTTATTGAAATATTTGACAATTAATCACATCAGCAAGAATATATGCACCAGAAATGTGGATACACCAGTAAGAAATTTAATTGATAAATTTATCCCAAAGGAATATTCTCAATTTGACAACATAATTACAAGGGATTTTAGACCGACCAAACCAAATCCACATCCATTAAATCATATAGCAAAGCAGTTGGATATGAATCCAAATGATATTATGATGGTTGGTGATTCATACGATGATATGAAAAGTGGGCACGATTCTGGTTGTTTAACGATATTATTGACAAATGATGTGAATCGTGATATATTAACCGATCATCCAGACATTGTTGATATATCTATTAACAGGTTGGAAGAAATAATAGATATTATTAAAAAACTAGATACAGCTTAATTTCAGAAACTGATTTATAGTGTATAAGAGTCTAAACAAAAGCATTTGTTCATTGAATGTTTGAGAAAATCTGTCATTGTGTCGAAGTCTTAAAATAAAAAAAAAATACTCCGCGACGGGGAATTGAACCCCGATCTGGCACGCGACAAGCGCCCATTCTGACCATTAAACTATCACGGATTTATATTTTTATAAATAATATATTATATTTTGAATGAAGTAGATCAAGGAGGTTCTTGTTTATTCTGTCCCTTAACTGACTTCATTTAATACAGTGGAGTAATCCTTATTATATCCTCGACACAAGTGATACTGATCAAAGGGAAACATTGTAGTTGTACTTAAGTAGGTTGCTCGAGGCTGAATGTTGGAAATAACAATACTGAGATGTTAGAGATTCTATTATCGGAAAATGATAGTACTAATTCTAGTGAAAATAATGCATCGTGTCGAAATAAATACAAAAGAAATGAAGAATTATACGAATCGTAATGTGGTTCTTCCTTACTGAGCAAAGTTGATGTCATCGTTAACCCAAATTACTAAGGGTAATGTCTATAGAAATATGCAACCAAATATGCAGTAAATAACTAACCCAATAATTTTATTATTATTCCATTAATTAGGGTTTAGTTTGTTGCTAATTAGCATATTAGTAGTGAGTATTAATTAAGATAATAAGCAATATCTTCTTAAACGATGTATGAGAGGTAATAATGCAGACACCGATTCGATTATAGAAATTTCTTTTGTATTTAATTAACAGGTCTATCGTTTCAACTACCTTTAATATACAACAACCTCATATATTATCTTCACATTGTGTCTATATGAAACATTATGTCACCCAATATATCACGTGATGAGATGCTTATAATTGTTGCTTTTGCTTGCACCGATGCTATCATCGCTAATCGAGTACTTTAAATGATTGAGCATGTTTCAGTATTAGTTTTTATTGTAAAGAATCAAACATTAGTATTTATTATCTAAATAAAATGTGTACTTTGACTTGTAGTCTTTTTTTGATTTAGTTTAAATTTAAAAAATTTATTACATGTAGAGTATATAAATACCTTTAGCTTATATTAGATAAAAACAATAATATTAAAATATTATTATGCAGGAATATAATTCTTATTTAAAATTTCTTAATCGAATAAACCGAAACCCATGTCAGCGTCAGATTCTTCAGCAGCTTCTTCTTCAGCAGCTTCTTCTTCAGCAGCAGCACCGGAAGCACCAGCGGAAGCAGCAGCACCGGAAGCAGCGACACCACCAGCTGGAACAGAGGCAAACTTCTTAGAACCTTCAGCAACTAATTCATCAATGGTCTTACCTTCTAAAGAGGCTAATAATTCAGAAACCTTGGAATCTTCAACTTCAATACCGACAGATTCAATGACAGACTTGATGTCAGCAGCAGATGGGGTTTGGTTACCACCTTGGGCTAATAATAAATAAGCGGCTAAGTACTTCATTGTATATTCTCACTTGGTTACCTTTATTAATTCTTTCCTAATCGTACAATAGTTAGAACAGATTCTTGAATAATATATAATTAGAGATCCCAACATCATCTTCGAGCATATCAATAAAATTTTTCAAAAAAAAAAAAATTTCAAAAAGTTGCGTAAATCACCTAACACGGCACGTATGTAAGAGATGGTTACATAAAACTTTTGCTGGTGAAAGCCATCATCTAAAACAGTGATATCAAATGATTATATGGTAATAATTGAAGATGAGATATCTTTCTCGCTTATAAAATCGCTACTTAGGAATATACTTTACATCAGTAATTTTTATTAGAATAGAACAAAGTCTGTAAGTGAAATGGAAAGTCACTAACTTTTCTTTAGCTTAGTAAATCTCTTGACACATTTTTTTCTCAAAATTTTCAGTCCGTTAAATATAAAGTAAGCTGAAATTCAATAAAATTGAGAGGGAGGCAGAGGTGATGAGTTATTACTGGTTCGAAAGTAATTTTGGAAAAAGAGAGTCATATAAGGAATAATTATACAACACATGGTAAACGAAGGTTCAGGAACTTGGAGTTCTGCATTCTGGGAAATAGTATGTGGTTCTATCGCTGGTGCTTTAGGTAAATGTATAGAGTATCCATTCGATACTGTCAAAGTTAGAATGCAAACTCAAGGCAGCAATATTTTCCCAACTACTTGGTCATGTATTAAGTATACATATGATAACGAGGGGATTAGAAATGGATTTTTTCAAGGTATTGGTTCTCCTATTGTAGGAGCCGCCTTAGAGCATGCTTGTCTTTTCGTGTCCTATAATCAATGCTTTAAATTTTTAGAGCTTTTCACTGATTTTCCAAATATTTTAATTATTCTTATAGCAGGAGCATTCGCTGGTTCGTGTGCAAGTTTTGTTTTAACACCTGTTGAATTGATAAAATGCAAGTTACAAGTTTCAAACTTAGAGATTCAGTTGCCAGATGAGGATAGACATACGGAAATTATACCTACGATAAGATCAATTTTAAAAGAGAGAGGATTTTTAGGACTTTGGCAGGGCCAATCCGGTACTTTTATTAGAGAATCATTAGGTAGTATGATATGGTTTGGTACTTTCGAAATTATGAAACAGCATTGGATCAGACAGAATAGTAACAAAACGGCTGAATTAGGTATTGATAACAACTCTGAGTATATAACATCATGGCAACTTTTGTTTTGCGGGGCCTGTGCTGGGTTGGCCTTTAATGGTAGTGTCTTCCCCGCTGATACAATAAAGTCTGTGATGCAAACTAACCATATGGGGTTAATGACCGCAATACACACAATTAAAGAAAGGTACGGCATTGCTGGCTTCTACCGTGGTCTTGGTATCACACTTCTTAGATCTATTCCATCTAATGCAGCTGTGTTCTTCACTTACGAAAGGTTGGCATCTTTATAAATTACGCACGCATATAAACGTATATATATTTGCATAGATCTAGATACAGACATTTCTTCAAATTCAATATATTTATAAAATTATAATGACTTAAAGAACAGCATTATAATTCAGCTATATGGATTTTTCCTTCTCTTTCATTAAGAATCTGTTTTCTTGAGAGTTTCAAATGCTTTTATTAATTTTGGAATATCGGCTATTTTATAGATCCTTCCGTGGGATTTTATTAGTTATTAAATACATAATAAATACATAGTTTCTATATCAAAGAGTGTATAACCGGACGTTGCTTCTTATAGGATTTTAGAACATTAGACTATTACCGACAGCTATACCTACTGGCTATTATACATATTTGCTCATTACTGATTAGCTTGTATAGCGTACTTACCTTCCTTTTGTTACACCAATACACATTTTCTCAGTAGCATTGCATTTATGTGCATAAGTACTACGTCAATGTCTATCAGTTCCTCAACTAATACGGTTGAATATGTTCTGGCAGCTGAGTTTGATAATAAGGTTGGCGCCAATGTTAAATATCAATATCCCAAAGAGATTCCCGGTTTCGCGACTATTAATTCTCCCAAGGACGGCAGCCCAAGTTTAGCCAATTTAATGATTCCAGATAGCGCCGAGAAGACTCCAGGTATTCCAGATTTTACTTTATTTCTTCTCTATTACAATGACTCAAAAATGTGTTATTCTTTGTTTCCAAATGAAATCTATCAAGAACCTATTTTTTTTATAAGCATTGTTAACACTTTACTAGATGAGACGGATGATCGAGGAGCCAGAATCCAGGCTTTGGCATTAGGATCCAAGATTCCTACTTTTCTTACCTTTAAGCCATTACTAGTGATGCTTATACATTTTTATTCAAAATACCAAGAAGTCGATAAGATGGCTATAATAAAAGAGACATACAATTTAATTAACTCAATTGATAATACAATAATTCTGAGATTATATAACAATCCAAATTTGCAAAATATCTTACAGAACATAGCAGATGATGAATTGTTAAGCAGATTATTTAACAATAATGACGTTTATTTCAAAAAAATCATGGATAAGGAAGATTTAACTCAGACTGACAAGTTCAATAATAGACTATTCTTTCGCAAGGATGTCATAACGTATATCTTTGATAACTTTAAATCAACAATACTACCACCGAATATAACGACTATACCGTTACAATTTAATATAATCAGGAAATCTCCAATAGATATTGTTTTGAATTATAATCCAAGAATCTTAACTTTCCTTTACAAATTTATAATCTTCATAAATCACCCACACTCCAAGACCTCAAACTGGAAGTTAATAGTAGGGTCTACAAAACGATCTAAAAATGTTTTATGCGAATTTGTCGCTGCATTGTCGAATATTGTAGGAGGCATAGGGAAAAATCAATCCTATCTAATATTGCCATATATCGACGTTTCACTGCTCGATGAGGTGAGAGAATATATGTCGTCTAATAATAAATCCGTAATTATTGGCACAGCAAATCCAATTTTCAGATATCAGACTGACATTTGGGATTATTTTTATGATTTAGATACCGAAACATTTTATATTTCAAAACCTGAGAAAGAAAAATCACCTTTTGCACATGATCTCTTTACTACTTCAAATTCTTTGAAAAAAATACTACCAAAGCAACATCATGAATCAATTGACATATTCACTAACTCTGGGCATCATATAAGAGAAGGGTTATTGTTGAAACTAATTCCAAATCTAATAAAGGAACAGCATGATACATATACAGTAATAAGTGTCTTAAAAAGAGTTAATCTTTTGCAATTAATAAATGTAATACAAAAAACAGGATGGAAGCCATCATCAAATACCGCAAATATTGAGCTATTTGATACATATCATTCCCACTACAAAGATATTGTCTTCTTCCCAGAATATCTTTGTCAGCCTAATATCCAATTAATCAACATATTGGTATCCTTAAACAATTCAATAAATATATTGGATCATTGTGACACCCAAACAACTGAAAAGGAGACTATATATTTCCAATTATCACAACTTAATGACGCATATAAGTTACTATTTGACTTAATCAGAACTAATAAAAATTCTATAAGTTCATTACTTGCAATTTGTAATATATTTCCAGATTTAGAAATTCTTCAGAAATTTGATCTGTCAAGGCACGATTTTTCAAATACAAATTTGACTACTTACTTTCAGACCATCAATGGGTCTGAGGATTCGCTCATGATTGATTCTTTCATTAGAATCAACGCTTTTAACAAACTCTTCGCCTTTTTTGCTTTCAGTCCTTCTAGCGTAGGTTCGATGTCTACCATAACAGATAATTTACGCAGGAACAGATCATTTGTGAATAATCCAAAGCGCCTCAGCAGGTCAAGGTCACTTCGTAACATTTTTTCTCTAAACTCGAATTCAAAATCATCATCCTCACAAGATAATACTAATTACAGTACTCGCATTGAAAATAAATCTTCACACTTCAGTTCATCAGAACCTAAGAATCATTCTGTATTATTAGATAAAAAAGTTTCCAAAATTAAAAGGCTGATGACTAAAATATTTCTTATTATGGAAAGTAATACGTTGACTACTCTCTTTTTTGATAGTTACGTATCACAGAACCTACTCCACCTATACAACAAATCAAAACTGTCTTTCCATCTGGAACATTCAGAAAAATCAAGACATTCTGAGAGAAGAGATGTTTCAGGCCATTCTAATTTTTCAAACGAGTCTGGTTTATCTGAAGGGATGTTCATAGGTACAAACCAATGAACCAAATTCAAGATTTTGATTAGATGAAAAACTTTCTACTGGATAGTTTTAAAATGAACTGAAAAGAAGAACTAATACCAAATCGATGCATGGCTGTTCAAAACTGAAATGAAAACAAAAAAAAAAAATACATTATTTGTGTATGTACAATCAAAGCCTAACCTGTTTTTAGATACAGCATCGTCTTTTATTTTTGTTTTTCGGGTTGTTGACTTCTGAACCGCTGACTTCTTCCTCATTTTGAAAATTTAACATCTGGATGCCGTCAAGTAATGAACAAAGGGAATACCAATTAAATTACTTATATAAACTAAACTGGAGTTGATAGCATTCAAAACTGATATTGACTACCTTATCTTAATTTAATAATCGTGTTTTTCCTAAATTTACTTTAGATATAATTAATTTTTGAGCTCATATTAGTCAGGAATAAATAAATATAAGCACTTTTAAAAAGAACTAAAATATGGATTCAAGAGTTGTTGGAATTCTTGGAGGTGGCCAACTTGGCAGAATGTTGGTGGAAGCTGCCAACAGATTGAATATTGAAACAATCATTTTAGATTCTGAAAATTCACCTGCCAAACAAATTTCGAATTCGAAAAAACACATTAATGGATCATTTAGCATCCCAGAAGATATCAAAGAGATTGCTAGCAAATGTGATGTATTAACTGTAGAAATTGAACATGTTGATGTACCAACATTGAAAACATTGGAAAAGGAATATCCAAATTTAAAGATTTATCCAACTCCAGATACTATTGGTTTGATCCAAGATAAATATACACAAAAAGAGCACCTTCTCAGAAACGACATAAAGATAACGAAAAGCTTGCCAATTGAGACACCATGCAAGGAGTCATTAATGGAGATCGGCAAAAAATTCGGTTATCCATTTATGTTAAAATCTAGGACATTGGCCTATGATGGTAGAGGAAACTTTATTGTCAAGGATGTAGATCATATTGATGAAGCCCTTAAAGTGCTAGCCAATCGTCCATTATATGCTGAAAAATGGTCCCCATTTATTAGAGAACTTGCTGTCATGGTTGTGAGGTCCGTTAATGGAAAAGTCTACTCTTACCCAGTAGCTGAAACTGTGCACAAAAATAGTATATGCCATTCTTGTTTTATCCCAGCTAGAATTCCAAATTCGTTACAACTCAAAGCCACACTTCTAGCTGAGAGTGCAGTTAAGACTTTACCAGGATGTGGTATTTTTGGTGTGGAAATGTTTGAACTTGAAGATGGTACCGTAATTGTTAACGAAATAGCCCCAAGACCACACAACTCTGGCCACTATACAATTAATGCCTGTGCAGTTTCTCAATTCGAAGCCCATTTGCGTTCTATCTTAGATATGCCAATGCCAAAAAACTTTACTGATTTGTTAACTTCCAATACCAATTGCATCATGTTAAATCTTTTGGGAGATGAGAAGTTAAAAAATGGCGAGTTACAAATTTGTGAGAGAGCACTAGGAACTCCTGGTTCTTCTGTATATTTGTATGGAAAAGAATCAAAGCCAAATAGAAAGGTAGGCCATATTAATATTGTATCCTCTTCTATGGATGACTGTGAGAGAAAACTTTACCAGATCTGTGGAGAATCTACTCTTTTTAACTCTCCAACAGATTGCCAATCATTTGCAAGAGTTGAAGCAAAGTCACCGATTGTTGGAATTATTATGGGTTCTGATTCAGACCTACCAGTTATGTCAGCTGCCTGTAGAATTTTGGAACAATTTGAAGTTCCCTTTGAGGTTACGATCGTTTCGGCACATAGAACCCCTCAAAGAATGACAGAATATGCCACAAAAGCTGCTGAAAGGGGGATAAAATCCATAATTGCTGGTGCCGGTGGTGCTGCTCATTTGCCAGGTATGATTGCTGCTATGACACCACTACCTGTTATTGGTGTACCTGTTAGAGGATCTCATCTAGACGGTGTTGATTCATTACATTCAATTGTTCAAATGCCAAGAGGGGTTCCTGTAGCAACTGTTGCAATCAATAATAGTACTAATGCAGCTCTTCTTGCCGTTAGGATGCTAGGTAGTTTTGATGCAAAGTATTTAATTCAAATGCAGCATTTTTTATTGAGACAAGAGGAGGAGGTTCTTCAAAAAGCGGCTGCTTTGGAAATGAACGGTTATCAAAATTATTTAGATTCCATGAAATGAGTATAAAATGAAGATAATTTAAATCATAAAACTTTGTATTTTTTTCTTTCTTATATATATATATTTTCTTTATTCTTAAAACTATACTAAAACTATCAGAACACCACCATACCTGATGAAATGTACTTTTCTTAATTATTATTCTGCACAAAATCCCTGAAGTTCTCAAAGATAAAGCTGACAATATAATTTCGTTCCCTCATATCAACGATATCCTTCTCCCCACTATAGTCTCTCATAAGACCTGGCGCAAAAACTAGAACCAAGTTATTACGATTCATCAAATTCCATTCAGTGTATTGGATAACAGTATTAATGTGGGCTGCAAGTAATCTTAAAAGATAAATATGTTCTTTAGGTAATAGCATTAAAATGTCCATAAGCTCACCATTCCTTTGGTCGCTAGTATTTCCTTTCCCAATCGGTAATTCTGTCATCATATTCTGGTCTCTAACATAGTTTACTAATGTTTCGTAACTCTGATATGTAATGACAGGGTTCGGTAACTTTCTTAAATATCTCTTTAACAAACTGGTAGATACATGAATATCATAGTGCGACAGTTCAACTGGCTTACCATTCGCAAACTTTGTCTCCAGTTGTTCAACTGTTAGTTGTGAGGCAGACTTTCTATAGATACCTTCTGTCTTTAGATTTTCCTCGTTTGACTCAATGTAATTTATACATTCTGTTATTATATGTGGTGTCCCGCTATTTTCGAAAGCACATCTTTGAGAAAGAGTAGCACTGTAAAGTTGACTTCCATTACTTCCTGAATTCTTCTCATTTCTCGTGTGTGGAATCGGGAACTTTTTAACATCCTTGAAATCATTTGGATTCTGTAACATCGGTGATGATATATCCGGACGGCTGAAAGTTACCGAAGATATATCAGAAACAACATTGGTAGAAGTATTTATCATATCCTTCTGATTGTGATTTGACTGTAGTTGTTGACCATTTTGTTTACCACCAAAGAATTTCCAAAATCTTGGTTTAACAGTTCTACCAACACTTGCAACATTGGTCTGT
>PPOM03000380.1:21004-56360 GCA_003708925.3 Kazachstania martiniae
TGATATTATGAAGCAATTATTCTATGGTAAAACAAAACAATCCATTGTACCATTGGAAAAATCAGAAGATGTCAGGACAAAATACGAAAGATTTTTAGCATTACTTGTAAATATAAGCGATCATCCAAAAGACATTTATGATTCTTTAGATTCCTATTTTATGGATGAATACCTTAATATGGATGAATACGGAGACGTTAAAAGAACTGTTTCCATCACCGAGTTTCCTACAATTTTACAGATCCAGATTCAAAGAGTTTACTATGATCGTGAAAGATTTATGCCCTTTAAATCCATTGAACCTCTTCCTTTTACTCAGACAATTTATATGGATAGATATGCGGAAACCAACGATAAAATGTTGCAAGACAAGAAGAATGAGAATATTGGATTGAAAAAGAAATTAAAAGAACTAAGGTTAAGACAAACTGAATTACTGAATAGAAATGAGATAGGACTATCAAGAAAGGAAGCCTTCATCGAAACAACTAACTTTTTACAGTCTTCATCAATTAACAATATGGGAATTAGTATTGATGGTAGAGATGAAATTATTGGAGAATTGAAAAACTTGGTTGCTGATGTCGATAGCGAACTAACCAATATATATCAGGAGATTAATAGCTTGGAAAACAAAATTAGTCATCTCTTCGACGATTTCACAAAAATTAGTTATTCCTTATTTGCTGTGTTTATCCATAGAGGTGAAGCTAGCTATGGTCATTATTGGATTTATATCAAAGATTTCAAGCAAAACGGTATCTGGAGAAAATACAATGATGAAACAGTTACTGAAGTAAAGGAAGAAGAAGTATTCAATTTCACAACCGGTAACACAGCCACACCATACTTTTTAGTATTTGTGAAGAACGAATATCAAAATGATATCGAACCTTTAAAAAGAATTATTTAATAAGATAATAATATACCTACATATTCAGCCACATTCTGCATATATTTGAACACCATATACATTTTATTTAATCTGTAATACAAATCTTTAGTCTTCAAGATTTTTCTGAAACTCTCTGACATCATATATCACGACTAAACGTCTAAAGAAGTGAAAAAGAATCAAAACAGGTATTTACTTAAAACAAGTAGAATTTATTGGGTAACTTTTATTTACTAAAAGGTTGAGGCTAGTTAAGGTTTGATTTTAGACTATATAACTTACAATGTCTACTTTACAACGTCGTCGTATTAACAGAAGCGATTCTGGTGCATCAGAAACGGTTGAAGATAGAGATAATGCTACTGATAAGAAAATTGCTTATGACCCAGAAGAAGCTAAACTAAGAGATAACGTTAGCATTCCTAAGTTAACCCTGATGGAAGAAGTTTTACTGATGGGATTAAGAGATAGAGAGGGATATCTTTCTTTTTGGAATGATAATATCTCTTATGCCCTGCGTGGGTGTATTTTGATAGAATTAGCATTAAGAGGTAAAATTCGTATTTTAGACGATTCTGCAAGAAAGAGATTTGATATATCAGAGAGACTGATTGAAGTTATCGATGGAAGTAAAACTGGTGAAGTCTTACTGGATGAGACTCTACAATTGATGAAAAACGATGAACCATTAACAATTGCTAATTGGATTGACTTATTAAGTGGTGAAACGTGGAACTTGTTAAAGATTAATTACCAATTGAAACAAGTAAGAGAAAGATTAGCTAAAGGTCTAGTTGATAAAGGTGTTCTTAGGACAGAAATGAAAAATTTCTTTTTATTTGATATGGCTACTCACCCTATCACAGATACCAGCTGTAAAGAGGCTGTCAAACGTAGAATATTATCTGTTTTAGTTTCAAGAAATATGGAACTCAACTATAACGAATACTTCCCTGAAACTACATCGTATAAGTACATTAGAACTGTAGCATTAGTTTGTAGCACGTACGGTGCTAATGTTTTAGAAAATGTGCTTCAATCGTTAGACTATGAAAAGAGAGACCGTGCAATTGCTAGATCAGAAGAAATTTTGGCTCAATTTAGTCAATTCCCATTTAGTTTTGAAAAGAATACGGAATCCGGTATATCTGTTAATCTAAATAAAGAAGTGGAGCAAGAGATCAACGATTCACCAAAGGCTATTTTACAATTCGAACTAGTTGCTGGTGTAATTGAAGTATTATCTAGAATGGATATGTTATTATAATAATTCATAGAATGAACTTCTCATTAACAGGAAAAAAATAAAAGGAGCTAAATCGTAGAAAAATTGGTGAATTATATAAAAGCCAATGCAATAATTACGATGAACGTTTTTACACAACTTTAACGTACATCTCAACTCAATAAGAGGTGAATCCACTGCCATATATGTATAAATTGATTTAAACACAGTTTTGTATATTTTCATAACATTAAATTTTATCTTTGGCCAACTGATAGATGTTATTATTGAATCTGTACGGTTAAAGCGTTGGTATGTATGCACGAACATTTAAAACTGGAATTGCTTGGCTGTTTCTCGCTGAAAAATACGAAAAATAGAAATCTGAAAAATTCATAAAGGTTATAAATATAGTATAACAAGCTATAAAGTCGACACCATTTCAAGATAAAAAATAAGTAGCAAAGAAGGGTTCTAGAGTTTATTTAGGATTAAGTTAGTTGTATTTTCATTTTTTCTTATAGTCGTTTCAATTTTTTTACACGTATAGAGCAGACAATGTCAAGCCAAGAAATTGCACAAGTCGACTCTCAAGGCAAATTGGAAGAGACACCCGTCGTGGAAGAAAATATAGAGACATCAGTTGTTTCTAGTAGTAGCAATTTAAAGGAACCATCCGTTGAGAAAAGTGGTGATGAAGAAAAAGGAGAGGAAGATATTGATGACTTATTTGGTGATGAAGATGAAGATGAAGAAAATGATAACTTGAAGAGCAACTCCGATAGAGATAGCAATGGTGACAATGACGATGAAGACGAAGATGCTGTCAAAGTTTCTCGTCGTAGAGGTGGTGATATTGATGAAGAGGAAGAAATGTACAATAGAAAATTTTATGGTGATGATATAGGTAATTACTCTGAACATGAAGATGAACACTCTTTTAAAGAAAGTGAAGTTGAACTTGTTAGACATATCATTCCATATAAAACAAGAAACGAAAATGAAGAAGATAATACCATTTATTATGCAAAGGTTCCAACTTTTCTAACAATAGATCCAGTTCCATTTGATCCGATCAATTTTGAGAATAAAGTTAAAGATAGACTAGCAAATTCGCTATCCCGTGAAGATAAGATTGGAGATGGTTTGATTGATGAAAATACTGTGAGATGGAGATATTCAAGAGATGAAAATCAAAGAGTCTATAAGGAATCGAATGCACAAATTGTTCAATGGTCAGACGGCTCATACTCTTTGAAAGTTGGTGATGAATACACTGATGTCTTAGTTAATGACACCGATAACACATTCTTAGCAATTTCACACGATCAACAAGAGTTAATGCAATGTTTTGAAGGTGGCGAGGTTGCCAAGACATTAATGTTTATACCAACTTCCACAAACTCTAAGATACACCAAAGATTGAGCAAAGCTGTTGCTAGAAGGGATGAACGTGAAAGTGCTGGTCCTGGTACATATATCATCAATATGGATCCAGAAGTTGAGAAGAGAGAACTAGAAAAGAAACAAAGTCAAATCATGAGAGATAGAAGGAGGAGACAAATGAAAGAGAGGGAAAACTTGGACTCCCCTGATACTGCCATTGACTTGAACAGTTCTTTTGGTAGACGTAGTTCTCCACAAGTTCAAAGAAGATCCAGGGTCGACGAATATGAAGACGATGGCTTTATGGTTGACGACGAAGATGACGAACAGGATTTCATTGAAGATGATGAAGAAGATGATGAACTTGTGGATGAAGAAGATGATGCAGAAGAAGAGGAAGAGGAAGAGAAAGATGAAGCTAACGCAGAGAGATTAAGAAACATGAAAAGAGAAGGTGCCGCAATTTACGATGAAGACACAAAGAGAAGGAAAGTAGCAGTTATTGCTGATGATGAAGATGAGTAATCTACGAACACTATAAAATAATATCATGCATATATCTCTATGTATTTAAGGTTAAAGTGATCAATCGAACTTTAGTCAGCTAATTTCATGTTTAATAAGAAACTTTCCTGAAGGGAAAACTCCCGGGTTTGTAAACCGGGTAATTAGTAAACCCCTGTTAGAATGAGGACCAAAATAATTTTTCGTTCTTTGAAATACGTAAACCTTGTGTTTAAGAAGTTCTAAATATAATTATATAACGTGTTTTATCGTCACCTAATTGTTCTTATCTTGACAAAATTAATCACTAATAGATATTAATTTAACTAATCAATCATGTCTTGGCAAGGTATGTGTTTTTGGAAAGAATAGTTAATAGATTACCTTGGAATTGAGGTAGATTTGTTCATAAAGGAGGTTTGGTACATTTGTTGATTCGATTTGTTTCGGGCCAATTGATTGATATGCAAACCTATAAATATAATAATTTCAATACTAACTGTTTTTATGAGATTTTAAATAGCTTACACTGACAACTTATTGGCTACTGGTAAATTAGATAAGGCTGTTATCTATTCCAGAGCTGGTGACTCTGTCTGGGCCACATCAGGTGGTCTATCTTTACAACCAAATGAAATTTCTGAAATTGTTCAAGGTTTTGATAATCCTTCTGGTTTACAAAGCAATGGTTTACACGTTCAAGGTCAGAAATTTATGCTTCTAAGAGCAGACGATAGAAGTATTTACGGTAGACATGACGCCGAAGGTGTTGTTTGTGTCAGAACTAAACAGACCGTTTTAGTCGCTCATTATCCACCTTCTGTTCAGGCCGGAGAAGCTACTAAGATTGTTGAACAATTAGCAGATTACTTAATTGGTGTTCAATATTAGGTAACGAATAAAATTAACTAATCATTCATTGCATGTCACAACTTGAATGACAATCCCTCAATTGAGACTTTATCTATCCTATATTTTTTTTATATAACAACTATATAAAGAAATATACTTACCCAATTTTCGAAAAAAAAAATATTATTAGATCGAACCACCACTTTGGTTTTGTCCAATTAAGCCAACCATCTCTAGTAATGCCCGGTCTTCACCCATACTCTTTAGGTTTATCTGCTGTCTTCTTTTTGCTTCGGCTTCTTCCCATTCTAAATGTTTCAGTTGCTCCGCTAGCTCTTTCTCCCCACCACATCCCCAAACTTCCACATCTTGAACTAAAAACCGTACTTCAAAGGATTTAATCTCAAATTCTTCCTTGCAAATTAACTTTCCAGGATTTATTTTGCCACCATGCCCGATATGCCTAAATACACCAAACTCCAATGAACTATCCAAGGTTAATGAAACATTCTGTGGTTGAAATTTTTTAGATGTTGGCTTTATAATTGGTTGATCACTACCGATACCAATACCTCCCCCAAGTGTATTGAAGTATATTATGTTTGATTGGTTTGCTGAAAATATTTCTTGATATGGTGAAAGTTGGACAATCGTTGTACCTTTTCCGCCAAAATACTCTTTATTTGTAACTTTCCATGGGTCATTTATACAAATTGCGAATATGACCTTTCTTTTATTCAGATATGTATCTGGTAAGTGCTGATCTGCGTCACGTAGCTTTGGAAAGCTTTCCAAAAATTTACCATATCGTAGGTTTTTGGATGAGGCGTATTCAGCGTCATCAACAATTCTCATACCACTAACAATCAGAATTGTTGGTGCCATCCATTTAAATACTTTAGATTGTAATGATCTCATTGAAAAACCGCTTTCACGACCTACGTAAAGCTTTTGTAATTTTGATATCATAAAATCAGTTGGAACAGACAACATTAATTGTGAAACAAGCGGCTTTGTAACTAACTTCGTTTCATTAAATTGTACAAGTAAATTAGAATGATCAACTAGTGCTTCTTTTGTGAAAAGCAACTGTTCCATCACTATTTCTAAAGGACTGAAGAGGTGGGTACATATTGACCCGATGACATCCTTGAACTGTTTAATTGTAATTCCTTCAATTTGTTCATTATTTCTGTTTTTTTGTTCAAAGGCTCGCAGAATATTACTAGCTACTTTCTTATACTCCTTCATCTCAGGATTAATACCTCTTAAGTCCAACTTAGAATTCGTCTGTGGCAAATTAATATTTAAGATTAGTACCCAAGCAATGAACTCCTGGAATTCCTCTAAGCTAATTACCAGATCTGTGATATTAATATTATCAAATTTTGTTACAACAGTATTAGCTTCAGAAAAGCATGTCAAATGTTTAGGCTCAGATCCCCTTTCACTCTCACGTGCAAGGCCACAAAATAATAAAATAGTGTAATCTACTGTTTTGCTACCAATATATTGATGACAACGTTTAAGCTGAATTAAGGCAATTGTCTTAAGCAGTGCCAAACCTGTAATTTCTTCCAATTGTGTGCTAATGAATGGATAATTACCGAACCTTTTTATTAACCTGAATAACAACTTCTTAAGTACCATATCGGACTTCGTAATATATAACCACTCGCATAATTCATCTTCTGGGATTGGTTCATTTATACCTCTGTTACTGTTACGCAGACTGAAAGATATTAATTCAGCAGGCTTAAATTGCTTATTTACTCTTTTGTTATAATATTCCAACAATTCTTCATTCGACCCATTAAACTGGATATCCTGAACAGTTTCATTTTCCTGCTTTACAGCCTCTACACTAGACACACTTAGTCCCATTGTTATTATAGCCGGTACCCTGCTGATAATATAAATGTCAGTTTTGTAAGATGGTTCCCCTTCGCATTTGCTTTAGAAATTCCTTCATTTCTATATTACGTAAATTTTCAGTGAAAATACAATACTTCTAGAGATAATTACCTACAAAAGAAATAGATATGGGAATAAATTACTTGATTAGTTATATATATATGTATATGATAGAATAGATAGACTTCATATAGACATGGTTCAATTATGCATAGAATGAAACTGATTTGGATTTTCTTGCTTGGACTTCACCAATCGCTTCCACAAAATCTTCATGTTTTACAGATGATTGGCCATTTCTTAATGCTATCATACCAGCTTCAACCGTGACAGCCTTCAATTGAGCACCATTGAATTCATCAGTAGATCTAGCTAACTCGTTCCAATTAATGTCATCGTCAGTAGTCATCTTCCTTGAATGAATCTGTAAAATTTGCGCTCTGGAATCTTCAGTAGGTAGCGGAAATTCAATTTTCCTATCTAATCTACCTGATCTCAATAGAGCCGGATCTAAAACATCAACTCTGTTAGTGGCAGCTAGAACCTTGACACGATCATCTGAGCTAAAACCATCTAATTGGTTTAATAATTCTAACATGGTTCTTTGAACTTCTCTATCACCAGATTTTTCCGAATCAAAACGCTTTGTACCAATGGCATCCAATTCATCAATAAAGATAATAGTAGGGGCTTTCTCTTTAGCTAAAGCAAAAGCATCACGTACTAACTTCGCACCTTCACCGATGTACATTTGAACCAACTGTGGGGCTGCCAATTTTAAGAAAGTGGCGTTTGTTTGAGCAGCACAAGCACGTGCCAATAAGGTCTTACCAGTACCTGGTGGACCATACATTAAGGCACCCTTTGGAGCTCTAATACCTAACTCAGTGAACTTTTCAGCTTGCTTCATCGGTAGAACAATAGCCTCAACTAGTTCTTCGATTTGCTTATCTAAACCACCAACGTCAGAGTATGACTCTGTTGGCTTTTCATCAACTTCCATAGCTTTAACACGAGAATCAAACTCAGAAGGCAGTGTATCTAAAATTAAATAAGAATCTTTATTAACACCAACTAAATCATTTGGCTTCAACTTGTCTGGCTCGACTAATCCTACCATTGGTAAGAAAACAGTTTGTCTGGAAGAAGTTTTGACTACAGCAGCCTTACCTTGCTTGGCATTATCTAAGTTTAAATTACCACCCTGAGTATTAGATTCATTTTCTTCAGAATCTTCAATTTCATCTAAATCCATAATTTCTACTACGTTAGCAACTAAATATGGCAATTGTTTATTATTTTTAATCTTTTCTTTATTGTCCTTAATCTTTTCTAGCATGACATTATTTTCATGGGACAATCTTTGTAGTTCAGATCTAAATATACGTATTTCATTATCCAATAACTTAGCTCTTGTTTCAAGCTCCTGGGTGGATAAATTTAAAATTTCTTGATCTAATTCCTCATCACCAGGAATATTGGTAGCTTCTAATTCTTCTAATGTAGACATTGCACAGTTACACTATTGGTGCTTAGTTGGTTTTATTTTTGTTGTTGGCCTTCGAATAAAACGCACACACCCTCTTCTTAATTTCAACTCAATCTTATTAAAACCACCCAAATTCCTAAACTTTAGAAAAGCAGTGTTATTTCCGGGTTACATATAAGCATTTGAAAGGTCAGCGCTATTTGAAGAATACAAAGATATATTCATAAACTGCAGAATAATATAACAAGTTGTTTCCAATTAGACAGAAATATTTACCGTGTTCTATATATGTAATTCAACTGTTTTTGGAGAGGAATATCTAAAACAATTAATATTTGTTATTTAAACAAAAAGATTTCCATAGTTTGTAAAGTATTTTCAATCTAGAAAAAGATAGAGCTTATACGTAACTAGTAACTATTGTAAGAACTAGATTTATGATTTCCGTATCAAATATATTTATGTTTGTTAGTTTATATTTGAATACAATAAATGTAAAATAATAAAAGATATCCAACACTGCACTTCGTACCTCTGAAACTGTAGAGATAAATCGATGACATCCTGCAACATATATCATTTCAACTAATATAAACTACTTATTAAGCTGGGGAATACATTAATTTCCTAGCTAGAACGATTCATGAAGTCACTTTAAAATGCCTTTAATAATTATTCAATCAAATGGCGCTACCATATAAAGGTAAGGAAATTTTTTCTTGAAATTTTTTTTATCATCATTAACGTGTTATTGCCAAATTTGAATGGATCGCATCTCATCTTTAAATATTGAAATATTTCAGCGTCATATATCGATTCAAGTAACTAATCAACCAAGCCCAGGTTAGTAAGTTTTTTTGACATACGCCTTTTATTTGTTATCGTTAACTGTTGCATCAGGGTGAGTGATACTTTTCTTCAATAAGAAGACTACTACATATATTGCATCAGTTTATAATCGATTTTGACAATTTTTAAGAGGGATCATTAAATAGGATTCGAGATTTGAGTTCTAGATAGATTTAAATATTCTTTTTCTCATATTTTAAGAATTATTTAACAAAACAGACTAATAGGAAAGTGTCTAAATATTTCAATCATTAGAATGAAAGAAGTCGTGATCGGTGAAACTCCAAAGAAGATTAGCGGTATTGAGTTTAGCGCATTGAGTGCTGCTGATATTGTTGCTCAGTCTGAGGTAGAGATATCTTCTCGTGATTTATTTGATCTAGAAAAAGGTCGTGAACAAAAAAAAAATGGTGCTCTGGATCGTCGTATGGGTGTCTCTTCATCGAGTTTAGAATGTAACACATGTCATGGTAATTTAGCATCCTGTCATGGTCATTTTGGTCACATAAAATTGGCATTACCAGTCTTCCATGTTGGTTACTTTAAGGCTACTATTCAGATTTTACAGGGAATTTGTAAGAGTTGTTCTTCAATACTACTATCTGAGAAAGATAAAAGACAATTCTTGTCAGAATTACGTAGACCTGGTGTTGATAATTTGAGACGTATGGCTATCCTTAAGAAGGTATTGGATCAATGTAAAAAGCAAAGAAGATGTTTTGATTGTGGTGCCTTAAATGGTGTTGTTAAGAAAGCAGCAGCAGGTTCTGGTACGGCTTCATTAAAGATTATTCATGATACCTTTCGTTGGGTTGGTAAGAAATCTGCACCTGAAAAAGATAAATGGGTAGGTGATTGGAAAGAAGTGTTATCTCATCATCCAGAATTAGAAAGGTTCGTGAAGCGTTGTTCCGATGACTTGAACCCCTTAAAAACATTGAACTTATTTAAACAAGTAAAATCGGAAGACTGCGAATTGTTAGGTATTGATTCCACTGTAAGATCTGGTAGACCAGAAACATATATTTGGAGATATTTACCTGCACCACCTGTCTGTATTAGACCATCGGTTATGATGCA
This sequence comes from Kazachstania martiniae, assembly GCA_003708925.3. Classification (NCBI taxonomy): domain Eukaryota; kingdom Fungi; phylum Ascomycota; class Saccharomycetes; order Saccharomycetales; family Saccharomycetaceae; genus Kazachstania; species Kazachstania martiniae. The sequence goes on from PPOM03000380.1 coordinate 31,199, forward strand.
GGATTCACCAGCCTCTAATGAAGATGACCTAACTGTTAAATTAACAGAAATTGTTTGGACTTCTTCTCTAATTAAAGCGGGCCTTGAAAAGGGTATTTCAATTAATAATATGATGGAACATTGGGATTACCTGCAATTGACAGTTGCAATGTATATTAATTCGGATTCTGTAAATCCAGCAATGTTACCTGGCTCGTCTAGTGGTGGTGGTAAAGTTAAACCAATTAGAGGTTTCTGCCAACGTCTAAAAGGTAAACAAGGTAGATTTAGAGGTAATTTGTCCGGTAAGCGTGTCGATTTTTCTGGTAGAACTGTTATTTCACCAGACCCAAATTTGTCAATTGATGAAGTTGCTGTTCCAGATCGTGTCGCTAAAGTTTTGACATTCCCTGAAAAGGTAACACGTTATAACAGACGAAAGTTACAACAACTAATTATCAATGGTCCGAATGTCCATCCAGGTGCAAATTACTTATTAAAGAAGAATGAGGAAGCAAGAAGAAATTTACGTTATGGTGATCGCTTGAAACTAGCTAAGAATTTACAGTTTGGTGACGTTGTCGAAAGACATTTGGAAGACGGTGATGTGGTCTTATTTAATCGTCAACCTTCCTTGCATAGATTGTCGATTTTGTCACATTATGCCAAAATTCGTCCATGGAGAACGTTCAGATTAAACGAGTGTGTATGTACTCCATATAATGCAGATTTCGATGGTGATGAAATGAATTTACATGTTCCACAGACTGAAGAAGCAAGGGCAGAAGCGATTAATTTAATGGGTGTAAAAAATAATCTATTAACACCAAAATCAGGTGAACCAATTATTGCGGCTACTCAAGATTTTATTACAGGTTCTTATTTGATTTCACATAAAGACACTTTTTTTGACAGGGGTTCTTTAACCCAATTACTGTCAATGATGTCCGATGGTAAGCTTCAATTTGATATACCACCGCCAGCAATAATGAAACCCCATTACTTATGGACTGGTAAACAAGTATTCTCCCTATTAATTAAACCTAATAGTCAATCACCAGTTGTGATCAACTTGGATGCTAAGAATAAGGTGTTTGTTCCACCAAAGGACCCATCATTTCCGAATGAAATGTCACGTAACGATGGTTTTGTTATCATTAGAGGGTCCAATATATTAAGTGGTGTTATGGATAAGTCTGTCTTAGGTGATGGTAAGAAACATTCTGTCTTTTATACAATTTTAAGAGATTATGGTCCACAGGAAGCAGCAACTGCTATGAATAGAATGGCCAAAATGTGTGCTAGGTACCTTGGTAATAGAGGGTTTTCTATCGGTATTAGTGATGTCACTCCAGGTGAAGATTTAAAGAAAATGAAGGAAGAATTAGTTGAAATTGCATATAAGAAGTGTGATGAATTGATTGATCAATATAATAAGGGTAAATTAGAAACACAACCGGGTTGTAACGAAGAACAAACTCTAGAAGCAAAAATTGGTGGTTTCTTATCTAAGGTTAGAGAAGAAGTTGGTGATGTCTGTATTAATGAATTGGATAATCTGAATGCTCCGTTAATTATGGCAACTTGTGGTTCTAAGGGTTCGACGTTGAATGTTTCTCAAATGGTTGCAGTCGTCGGTCAACAAATTATTTCAGGTAATCGTGTTCCTGATGGTTTTCAAGATCGTTCCTTACCACATTTTCAGAAAAATTCTAAAACACCTCAGTCAAAAGGTTTCGTTAGAAATTCTTTCTTTTCAGGGCTGTCTCCTCCGGAATTTCTGTTTCATGCTATTTCCGGTCGTGAAGGTCTGGTTGATACTGCGGTCAAGACTGCCGAAACTGGTTATATGTCACGTAGATTAATGAAATCGTTGGAAGATTTATCTTGTCAATATGACAACACTGTCAGAACATCTTCAAACGGTATCGTTCAGTTTACATACGGTGGTGACGGGTTGGATCCTATGGAAATGGAGGGTAATGCAAAACCAGTCAATTTCAAAAGATCATGGGATCATGCTTGCAATATTACAGCTAATGAAAGTGATAAAGGCTTACTTCCATATGGCATTATTGAAAAAACAAATGATATTTTAGTTCCATTGGAAGAGAAATTGATTAGATATGATAATCTTGGTAACTTGGTTGATAAGGAGAACCAAGACCAACCTGAATACGTGGATCAAAATGATGCAGAGAGAGATTTCTATTCCTCATTGAGAGATTTCATGTATTCTCAAGCTAAGATGTTAGCAAGGATTAGAAAATCCAGAGGTATGTTAGAAATGCTAAGTGAGCCAGGTGATGAATTAAAGTATATGGATGTTGACGAAAATGTTCCAGAGGCCCTCAAAAATTCTGTTGACCAATTGTTCAAGATCACAGAAAGTAATGTTAAAGAATTCTTGATGATTGCCCTTTCCAAGTATCGTAAAGCGAGAGTAGAACCGGGCACAGCCGTCGGAGCAATTGGTGCGCAATCTATTGGTGAACCAGGTACTCAAATGACATTGAAAACTTTCCATTTTGCTGGTGTTGCCTCAATGAATGTTACATTAGGTGTCCCTCGTATCAAGGAAATTATCAATGCATCTAAGGTAATTTCTACTCCAATCATTAATGCTGTTTTGGTAAACCAGAATGATGAAAGAGCAGCAAGAGTTGTCAAAGGTAGAATTGAGAAGACATTGTTATCTGATGTAGCATATTATATTCAAGATGTTTACAGAAATGACCAAGCTTTCTTGCAAATACGTATAGATAAAGCTACAATTGAAAAATTACAATTAGAATTAACTATGGACGAAATTGCTGTTGCCATTACTAAGGCTCCGAAGCTTAAAATTCAAGCATCTAATGTTAGTATAAACGGTAAGGATAGAATCGATGTAGCAGTTACTCACAGTTTTGCTAAGGCAAAGTCAATTTCAACGTCAGCCAAGGAACCAAGCGAAAATGATGTATTTTACAGAATGCAACATTTACGTCGTGCTTTACCTGATATTGTTGTTAAAGGTTTACCTGATATTTCTAGAGCCGTTATCAATATTAAAGATGATGGTAAGAGAGAACTGTTGGTTGAAGGTTATGGTTTGAGAGATGTTATGTGTACAGAAGGTGTTATTGGTCCAAAAACTAAAACTAATCATGTTTTGGAAGTTAACAGTGTCTTGGGTATAGAGGCAGCAAGATCTAGTATTATTGGTGAAATTGACTACACTATGAGTAATCATGGTATGAGTGTCGATCCTCGTCATATTCAATTATTAGGTGATGTCATGACATACAAGGGTGAAGTTTTGGGTATCACCAGATTCGGTTTAAGTAAAATGAGAGACTCTGTCTTACAGTTAGCATCCTTTGAAAAGACAACAGATCATTTGTTTGATGCCGCATTTTACATGAAAAAGGATGCAGTAGAAGGTGTGTCAGAATGTATTATTTTAGGTCAGACCATGTCAATCGGTACGGGTTCATTCAAGGTTGTTAAGAATACTGACATCTCAAAAGAGCAATTAAAGCCAAAGCCAACTTTATTTGAAAGCCTGGTTAGTAGTAATGCATTAAAGGCGCATTAAAAAAAAATGAATAAACATATGTTTAAAATGTATAATAAATAAATTAAAAAAAAACTCAATTTGTGAAAACAGAATGAAATTACAGATACAGACGATATCATATATGATTTAAAATGCAACATTAATTCCTGATGTAAAAATAAGGTTAGCCCTGTAGGGGGCTCGAACCCCTAACCTTATGATTAAGAGTCATACGCGCTACCGATTGCGCCAACAAGGCATACTTGTGTGATTTCTGCTTCAGCTAAACTATATTTTGTACAACCTATGTTTAATATTTGAGCCTTTAACTTGATGAAGGTTTAAATAAGTGTTGATAGTTAGTTGTTTAGTAGTGTTATTTAATAGTATACGCAGTATCTTTTTAAACACTATGAGAGAGGTAATAAAACACACGCCGATTGATTATAAGAAATAAATTAATGAATTCAGGCATTAGTTATAATGAGAATTGTGACAACACATTCCATTTATTTATTAATGCCGACCAAGTTCAATTAATTCCAACAGTTAGTTACTATTGTTATATTTTAAAAAATTTGAAAGTCATTCATATTATTGTAGTTTATTTGTGAGCTCAGATCTTTTAAATGTTTAGTGTAAAAAATGAGAAAAGTAACTAAAAGATGAAATAGTGACACTTATCTGTCAGAAGAAGTGATGAAAAAAAAAAAAAAAAAAAATTTATAATCATTCCCAATTTATACCTTTTGGTTCAGTAATTCTTTAAGTGTTAGTCATCGATAATGCTTGTCGGTGTCAACTGCAATATTATTCCGTAAGGAAAGAATTACGATGCAATTGATGTCACTAAAATGTCATTTATTGTACCTTCCAACAAAATTTTTAATTAGGGTAAAATAGCATTTGCACTCATTACTGTTATTAATAATATAATTCAAATAGCTCTCTATTATTATTTTCAAAAGAAAAAAATAACTTTAAAATGAGTGATTGTCATTGATAAGGGTGACAACCAGACAAAATCAGCATAAGATTAAGCTGGTATCTGCAAATTATAAAAGTATTAACTAAAATATACAACAATAACACCTACCGATAAAAAAGTATAAATAAATGAAAAATACCATCATAACAAGAAACAGAATTTTAGTATCAAGATACAAGGAATATGATCATACATAGACATAATTATAAAGAGAATCAAGTAGTAGAATAATAATTTATTGGTATATATATTGTTTAAGAAAGGCAAATGGTATTTTTAAATAATTATTATCACGTATATGTTTAACGCAGGACATAATATTACAATAGAGCTGGTTTCAAGAAGTAGTTGAACACCATAAATGGGCATAGTTAATAAAAATAGACGTACAGAAAATAACAATATATATAATTGCCTGGTGGCATGACAAAAATGACATCTCGATGTTAAACTTTGCTTTTTCTATTATGAAAAATTGGAAGACTTACAAACTCTTCAAAATTTGATGAAATTTAATGTTCAATATGGACCATTTAAAAGTTTTGGCATTAATAAGTGATATTAAATATGATAATATGAGAGATATCAAACTATACACGGATTCTGCTTTCTAACTTGGAGTAGCTTTTGAAGAATTCTTCGAATAATCTAATCTGAAGTTCGATATCCGCAGTACCACCGGTTTCTCTAATTGAATGCATACTTAAGATTGGATTTCCTAAATCTAAAGTTCTAATCCCAGTTTTAGAAGCTAAAATTGGGCCAATAGTTGAACCACATGGTGAGTTGTTGGCTGCAACAAACATCTGTAATGGAACTCTGGCTTTGTCTGCCAATTGTTTAATTAAAACAATACCCGGAGCATTAGTCATGTAACGTTGATTAGCATTTACTTTTAAAACAGGACCTTTCCCGATTAATGGCTTATGCTGAGATTCATATTTGCTTGAATAGTTTGGATGAACAGCATGAGCAACATCGGATGACAAAAAGAACGATTTGGAAGAGGATTCTAAGATAAATGATCTTGGTAATGGGTTTGATTCGTCAGAAGACTCACATTTTAATGATGTTAACCTTTCCAGGATGTTTGGTAAGAAATTAGAGTCTGCACCTTGAGCAGAAGAAGATCCAACTTCTTCATGATCAAAACAGGCTAATAAACGGATACCAGTTTCCTCTTCAATTCCTTCATCTGCTGCTAGTGTTAAGCCATGCATGGATGTAAAACAGGATGTAAGGTTGTCCAGTCTTCCTGAAAACACAAACTCATCATGTAACCCTCCTACACATGATGGATTGGAATCGTACAATATCAATTCGAAATCAATAATATCTTCAACAGATTCAGTGCAGCATTCCTTTCTAATCAATTCTAAGAGATCTTTATCATGTCTTTCGATAATGGATTGAATTGAGCTAAATTCCTTCTCATCGAGTTTTGGCAAGTCATTGCAATTCTTTGGTTCTTCATCCTTAATTAAACCAGAAACCGGTAATAACTGACTCTCTTTATTAAACTCAAACTTTTGATTTACTTCTCTATCTAAATGGATAGCTAAAGTGGGGATTTTTAAAAGTGGCTTATTTATATCGATTAACTTAGAAACTACATTACCTGTCTTAGTGTCATTAACCATAACTCTGCCAGCTAATGACAAATCTGAGTCAAACCATGAATGCCAGATCCCACCACCATAACATTCAACACCTACCTGTTTAAATTTTTCTGAATTTCTCTTTGAGACTGGTTTGATTCGTAACACTGGAGAATCGGTATGTGCACCTGTAATAGCAATTGGGTTACCTGGTTGCCATTTATTACCAACAGCAAAAGCAATAATTGATGAATTATTCCTGGTAACAAAATATTTGCCCTTTTTACTAATTTTACCATGCCAAGCATCGCGTTCACTGACTTCCATAAAGCCATGCTTCATTAGGTGTGATTTAATGTTGTAAACAGCATGATAAGGGGTGTGTGATGTATTTAAAAATTTAATGAACTCTTCTGGGTAATTAATTGTAGACATTCTTCTGAAAGGTAGTTTGAGCATATATTTCCTACTCTTTTGTTGTCTTGGTTCGTTTGAGCTCCAAACAATCCTCAAAAGAATTTAAGTTATCTGTATATTTTTTTTTTCGTTTTGTTCGAAATTCTTTAATTCATGTGATTGACTGATATTTCAAATATTACTAAATGACACAACTTGTTTGGTCTTTATATAGGCTTGGATATGATATATAGTTACCAACCAATTTATATAACTTTCTGTTTAACAAAAAAGTTTTTCAAGTAGTGTAATTGAAAAGCACAAGCACCAGCCAAAAAAACAATTTGAAGGATTGACCAGAAGACTATCTTCCCATTAGCCGATTCACTCTGGTTCCTAAATAAAGCTTCCTTTTCTCTAATAACATCTTGCTCAGTACGGACATTACCTAGTCTTTGAATTAATTGATTTACCCTATTCTTTAGAAAGTCCATATCATCCTTTTTCTTACTATCTAGTACACTAATATGGTTAATTTCAAGGTCAATGAACAGTCTTATCCTAGCAGAATAGTCTGAATATTCTGGTGTAACACATATTCTATGCTCTCCAGTTTCTAACGCAGTAAATGTAAAATCACCCGTGTACGGATTCCTTTGATTTAATACTCGTTGATCATTATCAAAAGTCTCATCAATAGTTAGTGTTACTTGTACCTTATGGTCCTCTTCGAAGATTCCATTCTTTTCGACAGAAGTATCTAAATCACCGATTAATAGATTACCTATAGCTAGATTCTCGTAAAAACATTTCATTTCACCCGATTTCAGATAAATATGCATACATTGTACAGAATAAATCATATACATCAACCCAAACACTTTATGTAGCAGTAATCTCATTGTGTTGGTGTTTAAAGGCACTGGCTGTTTTGTACTTTACCTTAGTATATTTACGTCAGTGCTATGGAGAACATATTCGATAATAATAAACTAATTATACAAGACGCGTTCATAAATGAATTGACGATTTTTTTATTGTTACATAAAATGTGTTTTGAAAATAAAATATATCAGGATGTATACTGAACAGTTAGTCCTATTTTCTATTAATGGTGTAAGTTTCACCTATCAATTCTGGACGTTAAGTACTTAAAAATTTCTCAGTTGGGATATGATTAATTGTTAATGACGAAGGTAGAGGTCCAGTAGAATTCATTACAATTGCAATCGGTTGGTCTTGGAGTACATTGTTAATTATATCAAGTTCTTGTTTAATAGTTTGAAGTAATATTGAATCTGCTTTACTCATGTACAATTCTAACAAGCGAAGTCTCCAAATTAAATAATTACGGATGAATTCAAGAAGGTGATCAAGCACAAGATCAGCAATTTCTTCTGTCAAACTGGCCAATAACTGTAATGCCTCAGTCTTATTAATTCCTTTTATTATAGGGCCATTGTTAATTTTGCATATCCAAGCAACCTGCGGTAGTGACATGCAGTCATTAGGACTGTCTTCTTTCTGTAAGATTTCTTTCTGTAATTCGATGATATCATGCGCTTCTGTATATTTTAATAATGATGCTATTAACTTGTAACAATCAGAATCATATGACCATTCTCCCAATTCTTCTATTGTTCCCATAAACCAAATACATAGTTCGCTTATATTTTCGCCACAAAGACTCCATTTATGGCTATCTTCTTTGACAAACCTTACAGCCGGTACTATATCAAACCACTTAAGAAACTTTGCAAAGCTTTTATAATTTGAGTAAAGCCATTTTCTATCGAATGACATATTGAATTCATTTACTGTTGACGGAATAAACCCATATGTTACTACAAAATCCATCAATTCTTCCGGGTTTGTGTATGATATAAACAGTTCCTTACTTGAGGATTGAGCTTTTACATCTGAATCAGAAAGCAACAAAATATCATTTGTTCTGCGATCAACATCAAAGAATGCATTTGGGTTACTACTATGATTCGCTAAATCCAATATAGGTACTAAGGTTGTATTTGTAGTGTAATCTGCTGAAGTTGGTGACATTTCCTCTGGAATCTCTAAACATCTCGATATAACTGAACCATATATCTGTCTCATATCCCTATCATTCAGCTCTAACTCATCTTGGAATATTATCTTAAGTTCATTAAGAATGATTTCATGTATTGCAATTATAGGATAATGACCGTACAAGTCTTGGAAATATTTAGGTTCAGTAATAGGACATTTGATGTCCGTAACTAGAAGAACATTGTTTAAGTAATATAGAATATTTTGAGGAAGTTCATATTTAGTTTTCAAACAGTTGAACAACGTAAAGTAAAATACCAATAGAGTAGTTTCCGATAAGAAAGGAGTTAAGGTCTTGTTTGAACTAATTCGCTTAAGATAGTCCTGGATTATCGAGTTAGTGGCTGAACAATTCTTCTCGTTTGAATAATTGACAACATTGTGAAGTATTCTAAACAATGAATTAAGATCAAAAGTGTCATTTTGGTTTATTCTAAGCAGCTCCACAGTTGTTTCCGTGTCATTACCCCTTATGTTCGGGACTTTAGAATAGAATAGGCCATATCCACTATTGGTTTCGTTAACGTTGGATGAACGAGTATCTACACCATCGTGTACATGTATGTTACAGTGCTCCCTGGCCCATTTAAAGTAAACTTCCATCTCTTCTATACGCATTTAGTTATAGATGAATATTCTTGTTATCAATTTTCTCGTTTTATGTTGGAGTGTGGATTATTATATTAATGTTGTAAATACTCTCTATCAATGTTCAACTAATTAATGAAGTACATAAAATATCTAAATTTTTGGAACTGAATAAATGGCAGTATCCTCCATTATTTGACCATTAATATTGTAAATCAGTTTCCACTTGATTTTTAATGGTTTGACGGCGTTGATTAAGACGTTATCAATAAATGCATCTTGGGTGATCGAAGTATTGCTTAATGGTTCAAGGACATTTGAAGATTGTGGTTGTAGTCTCAATGTCAGAGTCTTTGGTACAGCGATTTGAAACTCAATGTTAGTAAGTAATTCAGCACCGACATTCGAATAAGTAAAATGCAATCTAATGCTACTATCAGATTCCCTTAATATGACTGCTTCTACTCTAATATGTTGTGATTGGGTTATTAAATGACTGTCTTTGCTTTTGTCAGCAGGTTTTGATAATGATCCAGGACCTAAATCATTCAATAGATCAGGCGTAAATTCATTTGGGTTTGTATTAGTTAAATTATCAAACCCCAGCAAATCTTTGTTATTAGTTGTAATAACAGGTTCTGCTGGCCTTGGTGAACTGATTGTCACAGAATCGCCTAATCCAATATGTGGTAGTTTATTATTGGAAAGTTGCATATCCCCCAATAGATCACCCAGTAAATCAACATTACTATTACTATTGTTACTGTTGTTGTGATTGGTACTTTCAGTGTTGGAAGTAGATGGCTCGGCTAATTCGGTTTGAGATTGTGGGGTAGATAGATCATCAAAGTCAATCAAGTTAATTTCGTGGGCTAGAGCACCCCCAGAATTTACACTATTTGAGTTATTATTATCAGACACAATTCCGTTCAAAGAATTGTATTTTTCTAACAATTGATTAACAAAGTCATTAAATTTCAGAAGATCCTGAACCATCTGATCATCCTCCTGTTCCTCTGATATAATACTTTGAAATTTTGGTTGAGCTACTTTTAATGCAACACATAGTCCGTTCATTGTTTCATTATCAGTTGTGTTACCACTACTTAACATGTCATTCAATATGTCGGCCTTACGCTTCAATTTATTAATCTCTTGACTGATGGATTGCTTGATTTGAACATCGTTATCCTGTTTGAATCCCGCCATAACTTTCATCAACTTGTTGGCTTCTTTTAAATCATCTGGTTTACCGCGTCTAATCAGTTCTTCTAACTTAGCAGCTTGTTTGATCTCTTGCTCTTTACGCATTTCAGCAACTGTCTTTAACTGTTGAGTAGGCCTTAGAACAGCTAAATCTTCTTCCTTAATCTTTGGGAAAATGTAACCTTTGTATTTTAGTAAACGATGCATATCTCTAATATATCCCAAATCCTCTTTGTAATTAGAGTGTTTACAAATTGTTTGATACCACTCTTCAATTGCTGTTAAAATTAATTTTTGTACCTTGGAATAACGTAAAGGTGGTTGCTCTGGAAACCTCTTAACTAATTCATTCAGGAATTCTTTTCTAGAGATCTGAAGGTGCACTGGATAACCACAATTCTTCACCAAAACATCCAACAGAGCTAGAGCCAAAATTGCGGTTCTTGTATCTCTATTATTAATCAATTTTACTAATGTAATTACAGCATCTCTAGAAGTAGCACCTTGCTTTTCATTAATATAGTCGGATATATCTAAATTAGCTGCAATATCTGGTTCACTTAAACTCATTCTGCAGGCCCTTTGAATCTTCCTTAAAAGTGGATTAGCCACTATTTGCGGCCTCCTCACACCTTCATCTGCCAAGTACAATGCATATGACATAGTAACTAATTCCTGCCTACACCTTAATTGAAGTTTTGACCTCTCTTCAGATAGTGAGTTTTGAACTCTTTTCGCATTTTCAATCTTTTCTTGAAAACATTTTGAGAGGTTACCCTCCCTTATATCATGAATGATTCGCGTAATTTTGAAAGCTTTGAATTGATGGATCAATAATGAAATTCTTTATTTGCAAGTAGCTAATAGTTCACCTAAATTTATCGATTTAAAACTGAAAGGAAATTGGTAAAGAATTGTAAACATTGCAATTTGTTTAAATTTAGTTAGGAGGTTATAGTTTTTCCAGGGATAATGACTGTTGCAGAAATCTCAAAACCAGTTGGTATTGCTAATTTACCAAATCAACGTTATAAGATTGTTAGTGAAAATGGTGGTACCTTTACTTTAATGGTCTGTGGTGAAAGTGGGTTAGGTAAAACTACATTTATTAATACACTATTTCAAACTACTTTGAAGCAAGTCGATCCACAGCAAAGACGCCATCAACCAATTAAGAAAACAGTTGAAATCGATGTTAATCGTGCCATATTAGAAGAAAAAAACTTTAAACTGCGTGTTAATGTTGTTGATACACCTGGTTTTGGTGACAATGTCAATAATAAGAAAGCTTGGCAACCATTAATCGATTTTATCGATGATCAGCATGATTCTTATATGCGCCAACAACAACAACCATTCCGTGAGGTCAAATTTGATCTAAGAGTTCATGCGGTCTTATACTTCATTAAGCCAACGGGTCATGGGTTAAAGCCGTTAGATATCGAAACTATGAAACGTTTATCATCTAGAGCAAATTTAATTCCTGTTATCGCAAAGGCTGATACTCTAACGGCGCAAGAATTAACTCTGTTTAAATCCAGAATTAGACAAGTTATTGAAGCTCAGGAAATTCATATTTTTACCCCACCATTGGATCAATCTTTCACATCCATGGATGGTACTACTGAACCATTAGATGGAGAAGGTAAGGGGCAGTCGATTGCAGGATCCCGTGACTCTGCCGCCCTGGAACATGCAAGACAGTTAATTGAATCTATGCCTTTTGCTATTGTTGGTTCTCAAACTAAGTATGACAACGGTCAAGGTTCAATGGTTGTTGCTAGAAAATATCCATGGGGTCTAGTTGAGGTAGAAAACGATAGTCATTGTGATTTCCGTAAATTAAGAAGTTTACTGCTAAGGACATATTTATTAGATTTGATTTTAACAACAGAAGAAATACATTATGAAACATATAGACGACTAAGATTAGAAGGTGCCAATAACAGTCAAGAAGACACTTCTGTCCCACTAAATGCCCCTGCTAGAAAGTTATCTCACAACCCCAAATATAAGGAAGAAGAAAATGCACTAAAGAAGTATTTCACCGACCAAGTCAAAGCAGAAGAACAAAGATTTAGACAATGGGAACAAAATATTGTAAATGAAAGAATAAGATTAAATGGTGATTTAGAAGAAGTACAAAATAAGGTTAAGAAATTGGAAGAACAAGTGAAAAATTTACAATTAAAGAAGCGTTGAATCATGATTTGAATTTTCAATCACAACTTACTCAGAGATAAAAAAAACTACTAAGTACTTTTTGTAAACTTAATAAACAATATATCATATACTTAAGAAACATTAAATAGTAAATGAAGAAATAAAATGGACGATTTGAGTATTCCTAATGAAGTATATTAAAAAGTATGCTTTTATAGTTTATAAACTAGATATGATGTTCGTTATTTAAAGAGAATGTGGATGGGTCAGGCTATCATTTTGATATTAATCATATAGCTCTGTTAAGTACTTTTCAGCATCTAGGGCAGCCATACAACCCGAGCCTGCAGAAGTAATAGCTTGTCTATACTTTGAATCTTGTACATCACCAGCAGCGAACACACCAGGAACTGATGTCAATGAACTACCAGGGACAGTTTTGATATAACCAGTTTCATCAGTATCAACTTGACCAGCAACGATTTCTGTGGCTGGGTTGTGACCAATAGCATAAAATAAACCGTTGACTTCTAAATCAGATTCTTTGTTTGTGGCGACATTCTTAATTCTTAGGCTATTTAATAATTTGCCGTCACCCTTAGCCTCCAAGGTAACAGTGTTATATAAAACTTCAATTTTCTCGTTCTTTTCAACACGTCTCTGCATAATAGTGGATGCTCTTAAATGATCCTTTCTCACAACTAAATAGACTTTAGAACCATACTTGGTTAAGAATTCGGCTTCTTCACACGCGGAATCACCACCACCAATGACTGCCAATGGCTTATTTCTAAAGATTGGAACCGCACCGTCACAAACAGCACATGCAGAAATACCTTGCTGCCAGTAAGTCTCTTCACCTGGTAAATTTAGTCTCTTAGCAGAAGCACCAGTAGCAATAATTATGGCATCTGTAGTAATTGGTTCCTCATCCTCACAAAACTCAGGCCAGATCTTAAATGGTTTTTGGGATAAGTCAACTTTAGAGATAGTCTCAGTAATAATCTTAGTACCAAATTTAACTGACTGAGCTCTCATTCTATCCATTAATTCACTACCTAATAATCCATCTGGGAAACCTGGAAAGTTCTCAATTTCAGTAGTAGTAGTTAATTGACCACCTGCAGCGAAACCATTAGCCAACATACCTTCATATAATGTTGGTGGTATTTCGGCACGAGCTAAATAGATAGCGGCAGTGTGGGCAGCTGGACCAGAACCAATAATAGTAACCTTGTTATGAACCATTGTTAATGTTTTATGATAGTGCTTGATATTTAAATTACTTTTTTAATCTAAATGTGATTAATTCTTTTTGATGATGATTTACATTTCTCAAAAAGTAAATTAAAACTTCGAGAAATATGCTTACTAGTTCAAAGCTAAACCTCTAAATATTTATACTTTGTATTTGAATTTGTATCGTTTAATATCGATTTGTAATATCTCGAAAGCTTATCTAACTCTGCACCCTTAGCTAGATTAATTAGTAAGTAGTACGACATTTTCCAGCTGACAGTAACAAAATGATACTAATACCAAATTACATAAGCTAATGAAAAAAGTTACCAGCAACCGCCAGCTAGAAATCATGAAAAATTGAATAATACACATCTTCTTCGCAGTAAACCACTAATACATACGTCTTTATGGGCCAGTCAAGCCTGTAGATTACTAACATGAGTAGCGAGAATGTTACTAAGAGGTGCGCTTCTGAAAAATTCAGTAAATTTTGCTCGGTTTTTGCTAACATTACCGTGCAGAGAAAAAAGGATAATCTTTGATAACGTAAGATATTTGAAATGTAGCTGAATATTATTAGGTTTTATAGTTTAGTCATTATAAAATTATAGCAATTGTAAAATCGCTGTATTGTTCGTTATTGAATTATTAATCTAAATATACTTCTAGTACTTGAATTAAGTACCATGTATTTTAGATGGATCGACATATTAGATTAACAAATGAGAAAAATGAAGACATATATTTATCTAGCATTCATTCATTGGTTTTATATTTTATTGACTGTTGTAATCTAGTATCATATTTTTTCCCTTATGTCAATCTTCGTTGGAGAAATGTTCTTATTGTTCCTTGGCAAAGGTCTACTATAGTTTTGTTCAAAAGTACAGAATTCATGAAAAATTCCAATCCTTTGCGTCGCTTATTGAGCCATCCTTTCTCCAAGTTAACTTCTTGATATTGCCAAATATCGTACCATGGTACGCCAGGTGGCAATGGTGGTACTGGTATTTCACTATTTGGTCTTTTCAACCTTATAATTCTTATTAACTCATCTCGGAACTGGACAAATGCCGAATAACGTCTGTATACATGGATCTGGCGTGATACCACCGGTTTCCTGCTCTTTGTAATCTTAGAACTTTGTTCAAGTCTCACTGTAATTTTCCAGACTGCAAATTTTGTGTTATCATCTCCACTTATTATTATACAATCACTCACTTGTACCCTAGAAAAATTGATACTATTGTTAATGACATTACCAGTTGCAGGTCCTGTGCTTGTATTATTTATATTAGTGAATAAACTATTTGTTGAACTATCCCCTTCATTTTCATTATTTTCGTTCTCTTCACCTGAATTATCAACTTCCCCATCTAATAGCGTTATGGGTTCAGGAGGGAGAAATTGTATTCTGTCTACCATATCTATTAGTACTGTGTATAATTTGTATATACCTTTGCTTTAGCTTGTTACATATTTAGTTAATTAATTATACGATACTTTGAGTTCCCCTGTTCTTCGCGTGTAAATGGGAAATTTTCCAAAATAGGTGTTATCGATTCTTGGTTTACTACCGAAAAGTTAGTTTATTTCAGATGAAGTTACAAAAAACGTCCTGTTTATCACTTTGAAGAGCCAGTATATATGTGATTGTACATATGTGTGTGCAAAATTATTTATCATTACTTATTCGTTAATCCAGAAGGAATGCTTTTCCTAAAACTTCTTCTGATAATGTAACCATTTCCTTATGAACATTCCATTAACAGAATCATTATCCAGTAACTCATCCATTGGAATTGGAATACAAAATTTGCTATCAACTGAACTTGCCAAACTTTTCAGATCATTAAACCCGAAATGGTAGTTTAGTAATACATTAAGAACAAATGACAGTAAAATCTTGTAATTTACAACAACCTTCTTAGAACGATAGACTTCCCAATCGCAATTTTTGAATTGCTCGGGTTTTACTGGGTAGTTTTTGAAACTCTGACTGTTGTGAGTTACTATGATATCAATAATCCACATGAACAAATTATGGTCAACACGCTCTAAGATATTCCACCAAGTTCTCGAATTCAGACATGACGAGTTGAATTCTTCCTTGAATCCATCATATTTTAGTAGATGCTGCGCAACAACTCCTCTTGTCGCAACTATTTTTTCATCGTATTTCTCTTTACAAGTATCGTTGAAGCATGTCATCTGAACTAAATTAACCATTTCCCAAACTTGTTTTAATGATTCAAATGAATCATCCAATAGAAAATGATGGAATAGTAACTCATCACCTGGAATTATCCCTTGGGTAGAAATAGACCTCAACTGTAGCATTTTCATTAAATTTTCAGAAATTACGCCACTATCGTTTCTTTTCTTCCTAATACTATTTGTAATCAACTGCTCAATTTCAGCTTCTTTGGCTTTTGGAAATGACATGCCATTTAATAATGTGGAAAGATTTTCAAATGATTCGATATAATTTTTGGTGATGAACAAAATGTTACTCTGCAAGATTTCGTTATAAATTTGAGACCTTGTGTCAGTTGTTAAAGCTGTTTCCCAAATAATCTTTTTTAAACTCTGTAAGGATGAATTTCTTGTGATATCCCTATCCAATAGGAGAACAAATTTTTGCCTATTAGTTTCATCTCTGATCATTCTTTCCTCATGTTCTTTATTTCTATCCAATTGGTCGATAGATGCCATGCTTAAACTTTTTGATATTTGGTGTTCGTGAGCCTTTTTTTCTTCAGGGTCCTTTGGTGGTAACCAACTTGGTCTTGAATGACTCATTGCGTTTAGTTTATCTTCGGAAACTAGTAGCAAATCTTCCATGCCTTTCTGGCTTGCTTGCTTTAATTCAATAGGTAAAAGTTCAGCTGATTGGGTACGTTCCGATAATTTGCTTTTTGATAGACGATTTGAGCTGTGCAAATAAACAGCAGACAGATTTTTGGTTGTTTCTTGAATATATTGGAAATCAGACATCCGGTTAATACCAGGAACAGGAGAAGGTGGCATTTCATTAAAATCTAACCCTGCGAAACTTGAGTTTGGTGTGATTTGTGAATTCTTCAATGAGATTGGATTATCGTTTTTACCATCACTAGTATCTAACTTAGTTATTGGACTGCCTGACTTAGAACTACGATCATTATTATGATTATGATGATTATGGGAGGATTTTTTAGATGCAGATGTTGTTAGGAAAGAGCTTGTTGAAAATGAAGCCATTGGGATATTCCATATTAGGGAATCATCAATATCACCTTCTTGTAATTCCATATTCTGGTCTTGGTCTTCATAAAATTTTTCCTTGCGCTTTATAGACTTTCTTAATGAACTTTGATTCTGTTCTTTACGCAATCTATAGCGTTGGGATGCAGTTAGGGCTGTTTTGCTGCTAGGTAGAATAGCAGTAGTACTATTTGAGTGACCATAAATATTCTTACCATTTTTAGATAACCCAGTATGTGTGTTGGTTGATGCAGAGGAAGAAGACTGATTAAAGGTTGGAGTACTTTTATTAGAATGCATGAAAGATGAGTTACTATTCAATGATGGGGTACCATTGGCAAAAAAATATCTGGTCTTTTGAGATTGCGGTGTCTCGATAGAATGGTCATGTTTGCTATTGCTTAAAATAATTGTCGAATCACCTTCTTCTGAAATGACACTACTTGCATTTGCTTCATCCAAATCACTTTCATTAACGATGGACGACGACCTTGAATTCAAATCAGAAGACGGAGAAGAGAACAGTTCAGAAGTCTTTGTTGATATAGAATCATCAGATATTGGTCTCTCTGGCTTATTAACAAAATTTTTCTTTGGAGGTGACAAATCTGGAATGTTTCTTAATATATCATCGTGCTGATTGATTGTCAAAGCCTGAAGTTGTTCCTCTGGCACTTGTAATTTTACTGCACCATTTGACTGTTTTTCCTGATCTTCGACTGTATCTTCCTCTTCTTCGAATGAGTTTAATCTTGAGAGTAAATTATCACTAGGCCTCCTTGCAATTCCCAATCCAACCATTTTATTACTCAAGTTCAGATGATTGCCAGAAGGAGGTGGCGAGGTACTAGCTGGATTAATGGATCCTGAACCTGTATTATGATTTCTTTTAATTGCAAGGGTTCTCAACGAACTCTGCGGTTGTTGGTCTCTTTTCTTGACGTTAAACTGCTTTAATGTACCTGTTTCCATCATTTATTCCAAACTAGAATATAATATGTTGTTAGAATATCTATAATAACTATAATAACTTAAAACAAAAATAAAAATAAAAATAAAAATAAAAATACAACTGCGGTTTAATAGTAAAACACAATAAAAACTAGAGGTAAAAGAGATTAAACTGCTTGGTCCCTTTCTAATAATAATAAAATACAAACAACGGTGCTAACTTATTTCCTCCTAGTTAATATTATAATCTGTAAGTCACCTCTTATTGACTACAAGTTTATCTCCTTATTTTTATCCTCACCTTCGCTTTATTAATCCTTTAAATAGGTTAATAATATTTATATGTATATATATGATTATGTTTATGAATATTATATTATATAACTTAACTTGAAAAGTGAATTATTCAATTTACTTTTCACCAGTTAATCTTGCACCGATTTGTTTACCGACGCGTTTCCCTGCGTTTTTCTGTTTCTTTTTCGAAGAAGAAAATTTTTCGTTTTTTTTTTTCGCTGCACTTCCTGATTTCTCCACGGAATTAAACTTTTACAGAAACTGGTTTCTAACGTATGTAATGATTACAATACCGATATTACTGACTTTGATGTTAAAGATTTGAGTTAGAATATATATATATTTACATATATGATGCATCATATCATTGGTGTGTCGTCCTGTATGGCTGTAGTTGATGCCGTATTGGATGCTGTAGTTGCAGGTAAAGTAGTTGTAGAGTTGGCGTTTGGAGCTTGTGTGGTTGCAGTGAAATCGAGTTGTGCCTTTAATGCGTCTTCGATAACAGGCAAGCTTTCTTCAAACATCTGAAGTAGCGTTTGTAGTTCTTCCAGAACTTGTGGCTTACGGTCGATACGGGATGATTTTCCTGCAGTTGGCCAGTTTTCTGTATCTAAAAACATATCCATCTTTAAGGCAGATGGTGGTCGTTGCATGATATGTTCTTGGTGTGGCGAGTTTATGTTACCGATATGATTGGCCTCTTCTTTTGGAAAAGGTACAGATTGTAATGTAGTAGTTCCATTATCACTGACATAGCCATTACCTTCTGAATTGTGGCTAGCAGTAGAGGTGGTGGTTGTTGCAGCAACGACAGTATTGCCTGATGTAGAGTTGTTAGCACCTTCTGTAGCAGATGTGGAAGCTGATAGTGAGTTTTTACGTTTGGATATACTGTGGCTCTTCTTTAACTTGCTACCAAAATCCATATGCTTTTCACTGATTGGCGTCATTGAAACGGGCATATTTTGTACTGTACTTGTATTAAATCCAAATTGATTAATATTTTCATTTGTCATGTTGGCAATATTAGTATTTGATGCATTACTCGAAAATGGAGTATGGCCTCCACTTACGTTGTTATTCTCTAATAGCTTATTTCTACCAACAGAAGTTGGTAATGGCATTTGTAGTTTTAAATTTGGGTTATTTCGTTTGAAATCACCATTGATCCTGCTAGTTTCTTTTTCGTTTGATTGGGTGTTGTTATTGTTGTTATTATTCTGTGAAGTGGTTTGGCTTCCAGCAATAGCTAAGTTACTGATTGGTGTTGGGTTTGTATTGACTGATCCAGACGATGTTGCTACAGAAGATGTTGAAGACGCCGCTGAAGCATTCATATTGATTGTAGAAGAAGTGCTGTTTAGCGGATGTAACAGTAAATCTTTGCCATCGTTGGAAGATGTCATTGGCTTCATAGTAGGTGGAGCACCCAAACTATTAACTTGAGGTACGCTATTACTACTACCAGTATTTACAACTCCTGTTGGAGATAATACAGGGTTCCTGTTTGGTGATGTTACAGCACTTAACATAATCTTAGAGGGAGATGGAGTCTTTCTGTGCATCTTATTTTGCGTAACGTTGCCACCATTACTTACAGACCTTGAAATTTCATCAGCGATTGTATTTGGGTTAGTGTTGCCGTTATCATTGGATCTGTTAGATCCACTACCAACAGTTAATCTACGTGATATGTTCAGCTGTGGTGGAGCTTGTTGTTTGTAAGATAATGGAGAAATTGAAACTGTGGAAGATCTTGGCTTTGTGTGTAAATAATTACTGTCTGTTGAAGTGGCAGCAGGTACAGAAGAAGTTGGGAGTTCCTCTGGGATTTCGATTTCTACTGACGTAGGTACCGTGGTTACCGCACTTGAGGGCCCCATAGAGGAACTACTGAACATAGTTTGTATTACAGGCATCGATGGTGCATTTTGACTGATAAAGGAATTCTCATTTATCATATTGGTATGTGGCCTTGAGCTATTAGACCCTTTAATATCGCTACTAGAAGTCATATCTTCTGGAAGTGCGCCTAATTGTGATGGTTTGTTTTTACTCAAACGTTCATTTTCATCAAGTTCATTAATATCATTTTCTTCAAACAGCTCTAGTAGTTGTTTAGGAGCTTTGGTTTCCACTTTCCTAGAACTTGCCATGTTTGTTTGGTACGTCCCAGTCCCGATGCTTGTACCTACACCCGTGTCAGGCCCTGTCCCCATGCCGGTGCCTAGACCCGTACCTATACCTGTACCCTTACCGGTCGTAATACCGGTCGCCATAGCTGTATAAGTTCCTGTACCTGTTGCACCCTTAGAGTTCATGTTTGTACTTGTTCCAACGAAGGCTTTTGAATTATAATTTCCGGTAGTGTTTAAATGAGTTAATGGGGCATTTAATGTAGAATTGTGATAAATTGTGCCCGGCTGACCCTTGCCAATGGTTGCACCTTGAAAGTATGTTTTACCGTTATTATTAGTCTGGAAATATATATGATCTTCATCAGGGTATGCATAATTAAAATGTTCGTGTGAGTCCCCTGCCCAGTCATTTGATTCTTCTGGTATGGCGTCGACGTTTATATTGTTAGCCATGATATAATCAGTTGAACTTAAAGAATCAAAATCCCATTTCATATCAATATCATCCTGTTCGGAAGAAATTGATGTCGATCCTGTTGGTTCATTGTTTGATGAGTTTTCTTTTGAATTACTTTCTTGGTTAATATTTTTTTCCTCCACAGAACTTGAAATACTTTCCCTTCTACTTTTATCTCTAAATAAAAGATATCTTGAAATCAACTCTTTTAATACAGAAGTTGGTATTGGTTTATGAGATTTGATAAATTTTGTCTTCAATAAGTCATCGGCTGATAAACGTTCGCTCGGATCTTCATCTAAACATAATGCAATAAATTCTTTCAATAGAGGAGAATAACTTCTACCTTCTAATCTTGGTGGTTTGGACTTTGTGATTAGCTGCATTGCTCGTAATGCTTCTACTTCGCAATACGGTGGATTACCTGTGGCAATTTCATATGCAGTTATACCAAGAGACCAAATATCTACCTTGGTATCATAATAAACACCTTCCATGATAACTTCCGGTGCCATCCAATAAGGTGTACCTGCCATAGTCTGTCTTCTTAGGGTAGCGTGATTTAATTGTGCAGCCACACCAAAATCACAAAGTTTAATTGAGCCATCATTGGTAACTAACACATTTGCTGCTTTAATATCCCTATGAATGATGTTATCCTTGTGTATGTACTTCAGAGCAATCAATAATTCTCTCATTATCACACCAATATACTTTTCATCGATTTTGCCAGGTCGAAGCAGTGAACGCAGTGAACCACCAGCACAATATTCCATAATTATCCACAGGCTTGTATTCTTTAGGTACGAACCATAATACCTAGTAATATTAGGAAGTTGCTTCAAAGAAGCCAAAAATTGAATTTCTCTTTGAACGTCATCGACTTCATCATCATCTGAATCCAAATTCAGAACTTTGATAGCATATATCTTCTTTGTCTTCACGTTATAACCTTTGTAAACAATACCAAATTTTCCTCTTCCAATTACTTCTGTTCTTTTAAATATTGAGTTAACATCCTGGTCCTTATCAGTGACACTACTAAGCGATCGTTGCTTAGCGGAACTAGTCCCTGTTGAACTATGAACCGACTTCTTCATCTGTAACACTGGTTATAAACTATTCCAATGGTGTTCAATCTTCGGCTCAAACACAAGAAAATGATTGACAAGATGTCTCTTTATTTTGATCGATCTTACACTTTTCTTGGTTAACAATTATTCTTCTATTTTTTTCTTACAGTTACAAGTTATTTTTTGCTGGGCGAAAACTACCTGATTTAGACTATTATTTTAAGATCAGTGGTTCATTGGGAAATTGGGGTAGAAAACTATCAGAAATATATAATATAAGTAAGCTTAAAAGTATATATATAATTGAAATTCTATTCTAAATTTGACTTCACTGTTGGGATAGATTCAGTTTATGAACAAGAAAAGTTATCAATTTATAACAAATAACTCAATGGATTGCAACCGTTTTAAGTGATTGACAGTCAGAGTAAATTAAATATGCAAAGTTATAGGTAGAACCGTATTTTTATCTAACGATACATTTTTAAAAGCTTCCTGTGCACTAATTGTTGCTTTAACATAATGAAAATTATGCTGTCGCCATTCATTACAGAGTACAATTTTCAGGATAATATATGAGAGCTCAGTAAGTACTTGCTCACTAATTCCCTTAGGTGTCTCACTTCAAGTAATTTTACTACTGCTTCTGGACTCTTTCAATGTCATGCCTTGCTTGTGTATCGTTTGAAATACATGTTTATGCTTAACACTTTTTCACAATAATTCTTTTAATTAAAAAATACTTAAAAAAAACACTCGCTAAATACTTGGCTTAAATACAGATTTATCGATGAGGTTAAAATAGCCATTTATAGGAGCCTAGGGGGTATAAATTCAATACAAAGTGGTACATAAACATGATTGTGTTAAAATTTTGTTCAGTTATTTGTCTATTATTATTTAACCTACCAATTACATTGGGTGGAGAGTTAAATGTTCAAATGACAGCTCCTGTCTTACTATATTCGCATAGGTTGTATGTAAAAATTGGTGGATGTACTGGCTATTATACACAAAAAGAGATTACTAACACTATATAAATTTTATTTCAGATCACCTGGCCTCGTAAAATACCAAAGAAACTACAAACCAAATTCGATATTACCGGCTGAATCTTTTAACATTATAGCAGAGGAACTACTTGATAATTGTAATTCAGATGCTTATATATTTGTGAATGTCCAAGGTTTAAGATTGACAGACTTTATAGAATATGGAGAAAGTTTTAAGTTTCTACAGAAATACATTAAGCACAGTTCTTCAGCCTTAAAATTTGAAAGAGTTTCGAGGTTACCAAAGGATGCTTACGCGCGACTAATAACGCATGTCAAGGAAGAATGTAATGTGGAGGAAACTGTTAAATTAAATGGTGTGCATGTTGGCGAATTTGAGCCCTATTATGATATTAAAAGTAGGATCATTGAAATTAACTTCCCGCAATTGTCTGATGATGCAGATGAGAGGCAAGAAGATCTTGAAGAGTATGATCAATATTTAAGAACTATATTAGCACAACTTCCATCACCAGATCATTCATTAATATTTACCACGTTGACATATAGCACAGTACCTGACGAGGAAAGGAACCAGACATATGAGATATTTGAAGAGATATTCAATGCCAAAGGTGATGAAGAATTAAACAATAAAATTCTTGATATTCCAAAAGTTAAGATAAATCCACACGTGAAGCATGATGGGATGACTACAAAATATGTTTCTGCTTTCGATTCAGATTTTCTAGATGATAACATGGAATTAATTCAAATTATTGGGACTGCTTTAATTGGCTACCTTGGTTACCAAGCTTATTGTTACTTGACTTGTGTGGACACTCCAAGGAAGAGCCAAAAGGTAGCAACAAATAAATCATCAAGTGGCAGAGAAACAGAAACCGATAGGCAAGCTGGGTGCGACAGTTCATCCAATATAGATGCGTTCAATATCGAAGCACCCAAATCTGATGTAGTTGGATAATACGCAAATGTATATAAAGCTAGTGTTGTGATTTAGTATTGGATTCAATAAAAAAAAAATGAAATATAATTTTTCCAACTTGTTTTTATTAACTCTATCTATTATGTCAATATTTATATATTTGATATTCGGAATTGCCTAATATTAGCTTTTCTTGACTAAACAAAAAATAAACTAAGTCTTGTAATCCGCAAGACTTGAGGAGTAAATAAAGGAAATAAGAATATATGAATTTGAGTGCCACTTTTAACATTTTAAGACTGGTTTACAGTCCATCATACTGCAAACCGCAATGTATAATCTCTAATTTTAATCAACTTCCCTTACCTATCAACGATAAAGTAAAGGCTGTAGTTGTCGACAAGGATAATTGTATATCGTTTCCTCATGAAAAAGAGGTATGGCCTGAGTATAAGAATAAATGGGAAGAACTTAAGAATCATTATCCTGGTAGAGCAGTCCTAATAGTTAGTAACACGGCGGGATCAAATGATGATCCAAATTATGAGCAGGCCAAAATTCTGGAGGAAAGTACTGGTGTATCTGTCTTGAGACACAAAACAAAGAAACCTGGTTGTACGAATGAGATACTTGAATATTTTTATAAGAACAAAATAATAAATAGTCCGGATGAGGTAGCAGTAATCGGCGACAGGCTTTTTACAGATGTAATGATGGCTAATATGATGGGATCATACAGTGTATGGATAAGAGAGGGTGTTAAACTTTCAAACAATCCAATTATTAAGTTTGAAAGACGCATATCGGATTACTTCAAATTTGGTAAATAAATTGGATCCATTTCATAAATGTGTAAGCATAATTAAGAAACTACAAGGGTCGTCTAAGCTGTGGCGTCCTATACTTCTTTATTTCATTACTTTACAGGTAACTCTAAACACTCAGGTCAGCTTAGGTGATATTGTGCTAATATAGCACCAAAAAAGTATAAGCAAGGCTGATATTGATCCTTTCTGTACTATTGCAACAATTTCCATCTAGTACTTACTAGTTGTTTCAAATCAGATGCTGACAGTTGTAATACGTAAAAAATAGAACTCTTCTTACATAATTTATAAACTCAATATTACTATTAATTGTAATAACAGGTAATGGCAACTGATTCAATGGTTAATAAAAGCGATAATTTGTTCGCATACGTCTGGAGAGAGATACCTCGTTCTAGGCAAGATTTTTTTTTCTACTTTCGCGGAAAACACTTTAGAGATGAAAA
>PPOM03000380.1:56380-72387 GCA_003708925.3 Kazachstania martiniae
CAATATCTTATGAATATAATTGACACGATCTACAAAACTTCGTCGAATTGTTTATTAGAACATAAATTGTTAAAGGTATTAAATAAGTCGGGTAGGCCACGATGTCTCAAGAACAATTATCTGCAAGTATTTCCCAACTTTCTTTAGATGCAACTACTCCTGGTACACCAAATATTGGTGGTAGGAAGAGTAAGAGACCAAACAGAGCATTTCATACCTTTGCGGAGAATCAATTCTCTTCTCCACAGGTTCAACCAAATCCTGAATTCCCTGGTGCTTCCCCAATTGGTGTCGGAAAGAGTTTTACTCCAATGCAAGTTAATACCCCAATTTTTAACAATGTAGATCCAATGATGCAAACACCAAATATGAATGGTCAAGAGCAGTTCAACCAATTTGGTTCCCCATACACACCAAAACAACAAACTGAGCAATTAACCACTTCGCATATCATTGCTACACAAAGATGGGAAGATCAATTACAATATTTGCAAAAAACATTTGAAACTGCGAGAGATTCTGTTCCACCTTTACCAACCACCCAATTTTACTGTGCTGATCAAAGATCATGTGATCCACGTTTAATGAGTTTATCTATGTATAATGTTCCTGAGGAAGAACACTTAAGATCAGCAACTAAGTTACCATTAGGGTTAACAATCCAACCATTTGCCCCACTAGTCCCTGATGAACCTGTCCCGATTGTTAGTGGTCCAGTTTTTGCCACGACGGAAGATGGATTGGATGATGTTAAAGCTCCATTACGTTGTAGAAGATGTCGTGCCTATATTAACCCTAATTTTCAGTTTGGGTATGATTCTACAGTTAAATGTAACATATGTCAAGTCAAGATGAGAGTCCCAGAAGATGATTTTGCTCCAATTGGTCAAGATGGCCAGAGATCTGATATTAACGAAAGGATGGATTTATTGAAGGGTTGTGTTGATTTCTTGGTTCCTAGAGTGTACAACACGATCCAGGGTAGCGAATCTGTACCATTACACTATGTTTTCGTAATTGACGTTTCTTCTTTGGCGAATGAAAATGGTAGTTCATTGGCATATATTGAGGGTGTCAGAAGTTCTATTGAGTATATTGTTGAAAATCAAGAAAAATGTAAAGTGGCTATTATCGCTTATGATAATAAGCTGAGATTTTATAACTTGAAACCAGATTTAGAAGCTGCCCAGGAATATATCGTTGGTGAATTAAATGATGTTTTCCTACCATTCTACCAAGGGATGTTTGTTGCACCAAAGGATTCCATGAATATCATTAACGACACCTTGAGAAAGATTACTGATTTTGTTGCGGCCGATAAGTATAGTCATATCCCTCAAAATTGTTATGGATCTGCCTTAGAGGCTGCAAAACTAGCTTTAAACACAGTCACAGGTGGACAGGGTGGTAAGATTATATGTTCTTTAAATTCATTACCAACTACAGGGAACGGTAACTTATCTTTAAAGAAGGATGACGCAACTAAAAATAATGTAAGTTGTGATAATGAGTTTTATAATAAACTATCTTTCGATATGTTGAGATCTTATATTTCCCTTGATCTTTACGTTACGAGTGCCGGATTTATTGATATGGCCTCAGTTGGTGCACCTGTCAAGATTACTTCCGGTAAGTTGAAGTATTATCCACACTTCCGCCCTGACAATGATGAATTCACATTAATTAATGATATGGTTAAGAATGTAGCTACCATTGTTGGTTATCAAGCATTATTAAAAGTTCGTACTTCCTCCGGGTTATCTGTTGATCAATATTACAGTGAAGCTGTAGAATATTCTGACCGCGATCCAATAATCCCTGTCTTAACAAAGGATACAACCTTGGATGTTCTATTGAAGTACGATGAAAAATTAAAAGCGGGTAACGATGTTTACTTTCAGACTGCTCTGTTGTATACTGATATTAATGGTGTTAGAAAGGTTCGTTCCATTAACTGCAGCGGCGCTGTTTCTAACAACATCCATGAAATTTTCAAATTTGTCAACCAAAACTCTGTTCTAAGAATTATGATTAAAGATATAATTAGAACAATCGGTGACTGTGATTTCTCAAGAATTAGATCAGTTATCGACAACAAAATTGTTGATATTCTTACCCAATATAGAGCTTTAGTTAATGGTAATTCCTCTTCCCAGTTAGTACTACCAGATGCCTTAAAGACTCTACCAATGTATTTGTTAGCTTTCGAAAAAAGTGAATTAATGAGACCAAATAAGCAAAGTACCCGCGGTAATTCCAGAATAAATGATCTAATAAAGTACAATTCAATGAACCCAGCCGAGTTGAATTTCAAACTCTACCCACAAATCATTCCATTTCATGTTCTATTAGAGGAAGAAGATTTAAGCTTTTATGATGCAAACGATAAAATGTTACAAATCAAATACACATCATTAGAAAATGTCTCTGTGAGAAATGCTCACACAAGTTTAGTTAATGGTGGTTCTTATTTCATTTTTGATGGTGAGACTGTTTATTTATGGTTCAATGAAAACACCAATAGAATGTTGCTAGAAGATTTACTTGGTATGAGTTCTGATCTTCCAATAAACCAAATCACTTTATTTAGTGGTGCTTTACCAGAAACGGGAACCAATATCAATGAAAAGGCTGCTAATGTGATTAGATATTGGTGTCAGGCTACTGGGAAGTCTTCACTACCAATAATCTTATTAAGGCCAAATATTGACCAATACTATAGTAGTGTACTAGCCAACATTTTAACTGAAGACAAGACAGTTAATATGATCGAAGCTTATGATAATTACTTGGTCAATTTACACCGTTTGATTCAAGAAAAATTGAAGAAAGAAGACTTCGTTAAAGTCAGCAATAATGCAAACAAGAATCACGAAACATTCCACCAAAAATTTGTTCAATTTTAATCTGCTACCAAGGTAGTAAAATAGCAAATATATAAAAATATAAACAACCTCATTATGTAGATGTAAATGTAATAAAACTAACTACAAGTAATAACAACACTGGCAGACCAACAACCACCAAATTCTTTAAAACTAAATTAATCTTAATTATTTTCTTTCGTGCTCCTTCTCCTTTTCCCCCTGTAAGGTTTTTTCATTTTCATTTTTTTATTTCAAATGTTACATAGGCGTTGTGAGCCTCAACAAGGGTTGTGATTCGATTAGCCTTGAACATTGCCCTTTGGGGATACGTCTTTTCAGTGAATTAATATTACTTAGGAGAGGCGTTGTACCCAATTAATTATTAAGTGGGGCAAAAGAAATATTATAATTTTTGTTGTTTTTTATTATTTTTGATAAAACTAATAACAACAACACAACAAGTACTTTAATAATAACATTATCTAACATTTACACGTTTCTTAATTGAAGTATACAGACCATCAAGATCCTACAAAGGTACTGATAATAACAAAGTTAGCAATTTATTCACACCTATAATTTAAACGTAATAATAGAAAATAATGAATGACCAGAGAAAGAATATCACCAACCCCTTCAGTGATAACTATGATAGTACACCTGTTGAGGTAAGTGAAAGCAAGGAAAAGGATGCAAAGAAAAATACTAATCCATTTAAGATAGAAGATGCAAAATTGGTTAAACCTCCCACTTATGATGAAGCAGTAGTCGACGAAAGGTTGACGAAGAAATATTACAATAAAGAGAAAAAAAGTGACGACCACGAAGATTCTCATCACCGTCATCATCATAGTCATCGCCATCATCATGACAAAGAAAAGAAGAAATTGGAAAAACAGAAAAAAGCCCATAAGAAGATTGGTGTTGATACTATTGACAGACTAGATGGTACGGGTGTCTTTGGTGGGTCTTTTCATCATGATGGTCCATACGATGCAGTAAACCCTCATAGAAACAAAACTAGTAATAAAAATGCTCCCGTCTTGGCGTTCCCCGCTGATGGACCCAATAGTTCAATTGGCGGGCCTGCTAAAAAGACTGATAAGATGGATGAAGTCTTCGGAAGGGATACTGTGGAATCATATACCGATCTCACTAGTATTACAAGGCAACCTGGTGCTAATGCTGGTACGTTCGACTCGAAAACTACTGGCGTTATGATTCATGGCCAGAGAACTGAAGGGTTGGGCTCTACTACATTCCTTGATGGTGCGCCTGCATCACAATCCGCAATTGATGATGATATTAAGAACCATATTAGACGTAAGCAATCCCTTAAAAAAGGTAAGGGACCAAGATTGTTAGAAAAAATTATAAGTAATGATGACGATGACGGTGATGATTATGTTATCAACACGAATAGGAGGAAATCTATTGGTGATTTGTATAGAACACTTTCATCAGGTGGCCGCAATAATAAGGAAAAAGAGTTCACTGGCATTATTTCTGATAAAAGTCCTAATAAAGAACGGAAAGTTAAGCACGGCAACTCTCTGCTAAGGAGAGTTAAAAGTCTAAAAGTGAGCCTTCCATAATATGTTGAAAACAATTAACAAAGAAATAAAAGTAAAGGCAAAAGAAACGACTGTACTCATATTCTATTTATCAAAGACATCAAATATCTCCCCTGTCACCAATTTAATCTAATATAACCAATATGTAATTATAATAACTAATAAAACACGCCAAGGAAACCATCTCGGTCATTTTATGACCATAAATTCGCGTCTTCTACCGCTTTGGAGCAAATCAGTTATTGCAGAATTATCATGTGTAATGAAGATTAGTTTATTATAGAGGTCAGTAGTCAAACTTTCATTTCAATTTCTTATGAACTTTGTCAGGTTATATCATTGTTAAGGACTCAAAAAGTGCCAAGGAAGAAAAAGAATTCATTGATAGATCATCAGTCATAAACTATGGATACTGTGAATTATCTAATCTTCTTGAACCACAAACAATATATACACATCAAAATATATTTGTTTTGTCACACAATGAAAGACGAAATATTTGACAGATATGAAGGTTTCTTGCACATATTTGTTAGACAATATGGGGTATTGTATTGAATATTAGATTAACTGATAAAATGATATAGAAAAAAGAGAGATACTTCTTCTGTTGTCGATAACCATTCATAATCGTTGAAGAGTTGTAAATTATGAAGCACAGACAAATTGTATGTATATTAAATCATTAAGCCATACACATTATGAAAGAAGCGTTTTATTTTCGTGTAATGTTCTTTAATTGTGCATTTAAAGCAAATATAGTTTTGGCGTTGGTTAGTTCTAACAGAGAACTGAAATGCAACAAAAACACGAAACTAAAACAATAAATATTGTGACGATAACACACTTAAGGTTAGTATCTTATAGGTGTGTTGTTTGCCGTATTCGACCAAATATGTCTCCATTCATATCGAATTCGGAAAAATGAGGTATTAAAGGACAAGACATCGGAAAAACTTTCTGTTATACTCGTATTGTCAAATTATAAGCCAAGACGAAAGCCAAGACGAAAGCCAAGACGAAAGCCAAGACGAAAGCCAAGACGAAAGCCCGATTTCTATTTCTTCTACGAACAGCCAATACCTTAAGTTCTTGTCAAATAGTTTCGTTTGGTCTAGATAATGGGGAAAAAGAGAGACTACGAGGATATCTTCTTCGTGCCTACTACAGGAATTATAATTACATGCGCAATCATTATATGTGAAAATTAGTCTCACGAGACTTTTCTACTGATAACGAGGAACATCAAATACCCAACAATAATTAAAATAAAGTTTGAGAACAATTCTCTAGATCTCTCAATAAAAAAACTAATAGGACAACAACATGGCATTCGTCTAAATTAATTTGAGATCTTGACAAAGATATACTATGTGAGTAGACAGAGAGTAGCATACTGAATGAAATATTAATAAAAAGAAATGAGGAGATGGTTCAACATGATAAGAGGTAATACGTTTCATAAAGTCTAGGGAAAGAAATAATAGAAGAGAAATGATTTTATCATAGTCTGTTCATTTCATCATATTTCCATGGAGCAAATGCACTTAGATGCCCTAACTTTTATTCCTATTCCTCCAAATCTTGTTCGGAAAAACTCGTTCGGAAAATCAATAAGTTCGGTCGATTTTATTTTGTATGTCGATTTTTTACGGACTCCGTGGGTAAAAAGTAATGAAAATGGCAAGAGAAGACATTTGGAATATCATGTGATTATAACAGGAAGCTACATATCACCATCTGAGATGACAAATGTCACAATCCGAGTAAGGAAGAAATTAAGGTAACACATTATAATTAGATATTATTCAGGACTATATCTAGGAAGTAAAAAATGACGTTTAGTTTCATCATTTAATCACATTTAACTTAACTTAACTTGGCTCGTAGTTGTGCTCAACATTATATTATTAATTTTCACAAATTATCACCTAGTTAATAGGTATCTCAACAACTTCAAATTGGATAGTACATAGTAAGATGTTATAGAATTACTCCAGGACAGGGTCTGGTCAATATGTAAGAAATATACAGAGAAACTCTTGTAATTAAGTGTGAAAGACATTAATATGACAGATGTAAAGCTAACGACCCCCACAAAACAGACAGTGTTGACGTAATAACTTAGGATATATTTTATATTAGAAATTTTGTCAACACTGAAAGAGGGATTAAACCAAGATTTTTTGAATGAATTATTTTCGGATTTGAATAGTTGTATACGTCTCTTTTATTGTGCAAATAGTATTATTTGGGAACTTTGTATTTTAAATTAAAAAAGGGTACTCTTAAGAGAACCTATGGAGGGTTTTAAGTCGAATATGGAACATTATCAGTGCTGATAGTGAGGATTTATTGACATGTTTTTACAGTATATGATGTGTGCCTTTTAAGACTATCGATGGCACTATCTATGTGATAGACAATATTATTCGATTTATATTACCAATCTGTTCACTTATAATAAGCTCTATCGTTTATGATTGGTATATCTTTAAAAGAAGGTACAGGAGATATTTGATTTTCCTATTACAGAGGAAGAAATCTTCAATATTATCATATAGATTATCTAATGGCCAATTCAATATCCTTTGGTTTTTGTAATTCGAACACTACCTATATATACCTGGACATACCACATTTGTCTCAATTTATTGAGTAGTACAACATATGATCGTTATTGTTCATTATCTATAGCCTTTTCTATATTGAAGCTATTCAAATATATGCTACTTCATCAATAGAAGGATATCAATTATTTATCTCTCTCTTCTAAAACCAAAATCTTGATTATATCATTACTGTTATGTTCAAAATACATTCTATAGCGACTAGAACAATAACTCCAAATATGGGCAACATATGACCATTGAATCATTCAGACAATTAACAACTTGAGATGAACTGTTTTACTAATAGATCTGATTTCAGTTAGTGTCACAGCTGTTTGCATATAAAAATTATTGGATAAGTTCTTATAAATTCTAGTACATCCTATTGTGGCAAGAAACATATGAATAAATTCAGAAGTTCGCACTTCTAAATCATATTTTCTAGTGATATCAACATACATATTTGCGTCTGTCATTACCATAGGAGGATACAAAATTGCGGGAAATAATCTTAAGTTACAAGCCACTCAAACTATAATGGCAAAAAGAAACGAGAATGACACTCGGCCCATAATTGTCATTTACCAAGTCACATTTTTCCGATTAACCCTTTGTACTACAGAGGTTTAGTGCCCCGGAAAAAAAAATTGCAAATTGGCAAACTCAGAGTAGGAGGTTTCTCCATACATTTTCCTTTTTAGAAAAGCCTTAATGTTCTGCAGTAATATCTCTGGAAATTTTATGTAGTTATTCCAGCTGTACCCCGTTTTCTTACTCTAAGAAATACCCTTACAACCATGGGGCCCCAGATTTTCCGGCGTGTGCGTCTTCTGAAAAGGACGGGAAAACTGCAGAAAATGGTGGGGTTAAGAAATCCTGGAGAATTAGATAAAAGCAATGTTTGGAACGGAAAAATTTTCTCTTGAATGGTGGCCTTTGTACAGGTAATCAATGAAATCTACTCGTATGACAGGCAAATAAATGAATTTCCGATACTTTCTCTTTGTTTGTTACATAATATTTGGAAAAGAAAAAGAAAATTAATCGTGGAGAACAGAGAGATATGAAAGAAAGGTTGTTGTTTCTTTTTTTGTTTCCCCATCTTTTATTTTGAGAAAATATCTCGATCCCAACATATTATGAATGGAAAAAAATATATAAATACAGACACTAGTTTGAATATTGGATTTATTTAATTTTCATTAGTTTCTAATTCATATTATATTTTATAATAATTTTCTTATAATAAAAGTATCAATCATAAACGTTTTCATATATTTTAACAAAAATGTCTGAAGATCATCAAAGATATAGCGCTGAAGATTTAACACCTATTGAGTCATCGTCTGCTTTATCTACTCCCTCAAATAAAGAAGAAAGAGATGACTTAAAGGATTTCCAAGAAAACGTTCAAGCTGTCGCAGAAATTCCAAAGAAGCCAACATCTGCTTATATTACTGTTTCTATCATGTGTATTATGATTGCCTTCGGTGGTTTCGTTTTTGGTTGGGATACTGGTACTATTTCAGGTTTTGTCGCTCAAACTGATTTTATCAGAAGATTTGGTATGAAACACCACGATGGCTCTTATTATTTATCAAAGGTTAGAACAGGTTTAATTGTCTCCATTTTCAACATTGGTTGTGCTGTTGGTGGTATTATTTTAGCCAAAGCTGGTGATATGTATGGTCGTAAGATGGGTTTAATTATTGTCGTTGTTATTTATGTGGTCGGTATTATTATTCAAATTGCTTCTGTTAAGGCATGGTACCAATACTTCATTGGTAGAATTATCTCTGGTATGGGTGTTGGTGGTATTGCTGTCTTATCTCCAATGTTGATTTCTGAAGTTTCCCCAAAGCATTTGAGAGGTACTTTAGTTTCATGCTATCAATTAATGATTACTTTAGGTATTTTCTTAGGTTACTGTACTAACTACGGTACAAAGAACTACTCCAACTCAGTCCAATGGAGAGTTCCATTAGGTTTATGTTTTGCTTGGGCCCTATTTATGATTGGTGGTATGACTTTTGTTCCAGAATCCCCACGTTATTTGGTTGAAAAGGGTAAAATTGACGAAGCTAGACGTTCTATTGGTATGTCTAATAAGATTCCTGTTGATGATCCAGCTGTATCTGCAGAAATTGAGATTTTACAGTCTGGTGTTGAAGCTGAAAAATTAGCTGGTACTGCTTCATGGGGTGAATTATTTTCTACAAAGACTAAGATTTTCCAAAGACTGGTTATGGGTGCTATGATTCAATCATTACAACAATTGACTGGTGATAACTATTTCTTCTACTACGGTACTAGTATTTTCACATCTGTTGGTATGAGCGATTCTTTTGAAACATCCATTGTCTTAGGTATCGTTAATTTTGCCTCTACATTTGTTGGTATCTTCTTAGTTGAAAGATACGGTAGAAGAACCTGTTTACTATGGGGTGCTGCTTCTATGGTTTGTTGTTTTGTTGTTTTCGCTTCTGTTGGTGTAACCAGATTATGGCCACATGGTGTTAACGTCGGCACTGCTTCTAAGGGTGCTGGTAATTGTATGATTGTCTTTACATGTTTCTACTT
The DNA here is from genome assembly GCA_003708925.3 of Kazachstania martiniae. Taxonomy (NCBI): domain Eukaryota; kingdom Fungi; phylum Ascomycota; class Saccharomycetes; order Saccharomycetales; family Saccharomycetaceae; genus Kazachstania; species Kazachstania martiniae. Next base: position 66,014 of record PPOM03000380.1, read on the forward strand.
GTTTTGCTTTGCTACAACCTGGGCACCAATTCCTTTCGTTATTAACTCTGAAACTTTCCCATTGAGAGTCAAGGGTAAGTGTATGTCTGTCGCTCAAGCATGTAACTGGTTATGGGGTTTCTTGATTGGTTTTTTCACTCCATTTATTACTGGTGCCATTAACTTCTACTACGGTTATGTCTTTATGGGTTGTTTAGTTTTCGCATGGTTCTACGTTTTCTTCTTTGTCCCAGAAACCAAGGGTTTATCACTAGAAGAAGTTAATACTATGTGGGAAGAAGGTGTATTACCATGGAAATCAACACAATGGGTTCCTCCATCCAAGAGAGACTCTGGCTACAACGCTGCAGACTTGGCTAATGATGACCAACCAATGTACAAGAGAATGTTTTCCAGAAAATAATGACTTCTGCATTTCTGAAAAATTATAGAAAAACGTGATTTTAATATCACTTCTAATTTATATAACGCATTTATGATTATTCAAATAGACTTATAAACATTTAATTTTAATATTACAAGTTCCAACATATATATTCGAATAACATTATTCTATTGGTCAATTTACTGACGCTTTAACATATCGGGAATCTGTCGCACTTTTATCCTGATTTTTGAAAAGTCGAAGTTCTTGAAAAATCCAATTCTATTCTTCCGTTTGGTATACTTTGTTTATAAGAAGAATGAAGAAAATCAAATACTATACAAGGTTACATGATGAAATGGGGTATCTCATTATAAGAGGATTCAAGTTATGCTACATGAAAAACCTATATGTTATGCACATTTTGAACAATTCTGTTCTGTCTAATAGGGTATCGTATCGTTTTCCTAGCAGGATGTATTCTAGCTTTAAAAAAGAACACAATAACATTATATATCCATTAGCTAGAGGCACAACTAAACACCGGAATGAAGCAGTTAAATTAAAGCATTCTTACCCTGAAAATAATATTAGGGATCTTGCACGTAACCATATATCTGAAAAATTAAGCAGATTATGTGGGGAAGATATGGAACATATATTTGATTCATTAAATTGGACTAATGACCTAGCAAATGGTGACCTGATTCTACCAGTTCCAAAATTGAATATTAAAAGCCCAAATATAAATGAATTAGCTAAAGTGTTGGCATCACAGTTTCAACCGGATGGCATAATTGAAAAAGTAACAGCAAGAGGTCCTTTTATGCAATTTTACTTCAACTTAAAATTCTTAAAGTCCCATTTGCTTCCAGATATTATAGCAAGAAATAAAGAGTATGGTGCATGTAAGTTAGTTCAGGATAAAACAGCAATAATTGAATTCTCATCGCCAAATATTGCAAAGCCATTTCATGCTGGCCATCTTAGGTCTACTATCATTGGTGGATTTTTGTCTAACCTATATGAGCTATTTGGATGGAATGTGGTTAGATTAAACTATCTGGGTGATTGGGGCAAGCAGTTTGGCCTTTTAGCAGTTGGCTTTAAAAAATACGGTGATGAACAGAAATTAAGTAAGGATCCCATCCATCATCTCTTTGAGGTATATGTTAAAATAAACAGAGATGTGGAAATGGAAAGGAGTAATAAACTGAAAGGTAAAGCAACAGATGACCTCTCTCGTGAATTTTTCAGGAATATGGAAAACGGGGACAAAGAGTCAATGATGCTATGGAAGAAATTTCACGATCTATCTATTACAAAATACGTTGAAACTTATGCAAGACTGAATATAAAATTTGATGAATTTTCTGGAGAATCGCAGGTTAGCAAACAATCATTAGAGAATGTTTGGCAGATTCTAGAAGAGAAAAAGCTAGTAGTAGAATGCAATGAAGCTAAAATAGTAGATTTAACCAAATTTAATAAGAAACTTGGTAAGGCCGTGCTAAAAAAATCAGATAAGACTACGCTTTATCTTACAAGAGATATTGGTTCAGCTATGGACAGATTCAAGAAATATAAATTTGATAAAATGATTTATGTTGTAGCTACCCAACAGAACTTACATATGGCCCAATTGTTTGAAATACTGAAACAAATGGGGTTCAAGTGGGCAAATTCACTTGAACACCTAAACTTTGGGATGGTAAAAGGAATGTCAACGAGAAAGGGTAATGTGGTGTTTCTGGATAACATATTAGAGGAGGCCAAGCAAAAGATGTTTGAGGTTATGACACGTAATAAAATGAAATACGACAAAATTTCTAATCCGATGAAAGTCGCTGACTTAGTTGGTATTTCAGCAGTTATGATCCAAGATATGCAGTCTAAAAGAATAAATGACTATGATTTTAAATGGGAAAGGATGTTATCTTTTGAGGGAGATACTGGACCTTTTCTTCAATATACTCATTCAAGATTAGCATCAATAATTAAGAAGAATGAAAATATATCTCTAGAAATAGGTGTATCCAATGATTTCTCTACTTTAGTCGAAAAAGATGCATTGGAGCTGGTTAGGCTTCTGAGCCAATATCCAGATACTTTACGAAATACGTTAAAAACTCATGAACCCGCTACATTAGTGACATATCTATTCAGAGTTGCAAGAAAAGTATCTGCATGTTACGACTCTCTTTGGGTTGCTGGACAACCATTAAATAAAGCTAAGGATCGCATTGCCCTTTATCTATCCGCTAAAATTGTCCTCAATAATGGCATGAGACTTCTTGGTTTGACTCCTGTCGATAGAATGTAAATAGTTTTCTTCTATCTTTTTTTTCCTGAATTTGTTTTTTCTTTCATATAGACGAATCAGAAAATATGAATTTTATTCACAGATGCTTTCCTAATATTATGGTTCTCAGAACATAATGATCACTTGTGTTGAATATTCTATTTGTCTTTCTGTAGTAATATTTCCATATCTTCTCTGATAAGATGGCTCTATGGGTGTAATTTAATCCTGAATCCACACACAAACGTCTTTGCTGGGAAAATATATGTAATGTAGTTGTATCAAAATATAATATTGATGTTTATGCAGAGTAAAAAAGTAAAGTTACACCATCAAATAAAGCCTTTAATAGTAGTAACAATAGATAGATCCAATCGACTAATAATATTGCTCTATCTCTGAATTCCGTAAATTTTTTCTCATTTACTGACCAAGAATAATTATTCACATCGACATTGATAATAATATAACGTAATAAATAAATAAAACGAGATGCAAGTGGTACAATTTCTTTAGTTATTACATTTAGCGTACTGTATAATGTTGAATTGTTGTCAATAAAATTAGTATTTTTTTACGGAACATAAAAATACTGACGAGAGTAATTCTCATTATTGTAGTTTATTTCTGAACTCATAGATATAAATGTTTGTTGTACAAAAGGGTTCCAATTAGTAATATCTAAATATAGTATTAAGGTCTCTAATGAGTTAAGAAAAATCTACTAGTAAATACTTTTATAATTACTGGACTAATAAGAAATTCAATCTGTTAATTATTCCTCTATTTATACCATTTGGTTAGATAGTTCCTCAGATGTTTTTCATAGATAATTCGTGTCGACGTTGACATTAATATTACTCAGTAAGGAAAGAACCACGGTGCAATTGGTGTCATCTCGTCTGTCATTTTGTGTCTCTTAGAACACAATATCCAGATTGTGTCACTAGCATTCGTATTTCCTTATGGTTTATTATAATATAATATCTAATATATGTCTATTATTATTTCTGACGAGAATGATTCTTAGTATTGTAGTTTATTTCTGAACTCATAGATATAAATGTTAGTTGTACAAAAGGGTTTCAATTAGTAATATCTAAATATAGTATTAAAGTCTCTGACGAGTTAAGAATAAGCTACAAAGTAAATAATCTTATAATTACTGGAATAATAAGATATTCAATCTGTTAATTATTCCTCTATTTATACCTTTTGTTTAGATAGTTCCTTAGATGTTGGTCATAGATAATTCGTGTCGACGTTGACATTAATATTACTCAGTAAGGAAAGAACCACGGTGCAATTGGTGTCATCTCATCTGTCATTTCGTGTCTCTTACAACACGATATCCAGTTCGTGTCACCAGCATTTGTATTTCCTTACGGTTTATAATAGTATAATATCTCATATGTCTCTATTATTATTTCCAACAATTTCCAACAATTTTACATATTTTTGCGGTACCGTACTGTTCTATTTCAGAAAACGATTTATATCGTTTAAATAATACCTATTAAGATATGTATAACAAAAGCGTGTCCCAGTGGCCGAGTGGTTAAGGCGATGCCCTGCTATTTCAAAGAAACAGTATTTAGGCATTGGGTTTTACCTGCGCAGGTTCGAATCCTGTCTGTGACGCTTATTTTTTATTTTTTATCAAAATATTTTATTGTACTGTTTGTTCACCGCAAGAGAACAGATTAAATAAAATAAACCCTTATAGTGTACTTGAAAGGAAAATACAACTTTCAATCAATCTGCATTGTAACTTGATTTAGTGGGGAAATCATTTACGAGGATTCTTTATTATCAATCAAGGAATATTTTGAAATTGAGAAATAAGCGTTGGACGAAGAGAAAAAGTACATACAACGGTGTTAAACAAATAACCAAGAAGAAAAAACAATAACTCAAAGATTCAAAAGACCAGACATATTGATATATACAATGGACCCTAGCCTGGTATTAGAACAGACGATTCAGGATGTTTCCAATTTGGATTCTGAATTTCATCATATTTTAGAAGAAATAAGATCAATAGACAATGAAAACTCAGAGATTAGGAAGAAATACACACAAAAAGAGACACAGCTATACAAATTCATTAAACAACATGGTTCTATAGTTGTCCATCCAAAAGAAGAGTCAATAAATATGGAGATAAAAGAAGGTCTTGAGAAGTGCATAAGTCAACAAAACGACAAATGTAACCTGGCTAATACTGCATTATTTTTGGTATCAAGACACTTAAATAAGCTGGAAAAAAATATCAGCATGCTTGAGGAAGATGGTGTATTAGCACCCTTGGAAAATGAAATTGATAGTGGATCAGAGCTGTCAAGGGAAAATTCTGTGTTGAGTGGTACAGGTGAAAAAAGAAAAAGAGCATTATCAAGCAACTCTACTACGAACTTGGGTCAATTAAAAAGGAAGAAACAACAAAGAGGCCCAAGAGCTGAGAGGAAGCAACAATTACAGCAGCAACAAGAAATGAATAAAGGGTTACTCTCACCTTTATCTGACCGAAGCGAAAGAGAAAGTTCTCAACCTCATGCTCTCAGCGACGATTTATTTTCCGGTAACAATGATGGTGAAGAAGAGGATAAAAAGTTATATTGTTTTTGTCAAAGTGTCTCATATGGTGAAATGGTGGCCTGTGATGGTCCCAATTGTAAATATGAATGGTTTCATTATACATGTGTTAACTTGAAAGAACCGCCAAAAGGTATCTGGTACTGTCCCGATTGTAGACAAGAAATGGCTAAAAGCAAGTTAAAAAAGAAGAAAACATAAATAAAAAGTTCCAATTATTCTATGAATGATCGGAAGTTATACTGCATTATTATCATTAGAAGTTATATGGAAAAATAATAGAGATTGGGATACAGTATTCTATCTGTTCCGACATTAACATAGACTTAAAGTGTACCAGATTTACCCTGTTACTTGATAATAAAAGATGGTTTATTAGCAGGATAATTATTATGTTGAATTAGGACATCATCATGATCTGTAACCACGTGACCTTTATATTCAAAGTGAAAATTTTTTGCAAGATGAGCATCCGCTCGAAAAAAATATTAATTCATCTCTTCTAATAGTAGCTATACAAAGTAGTATTTAGCAATTCTTTTAAAGATAATATAATCATATTGATCAAGACTCGATAATTATATAATACAAGATAATATGAGTTTTAGAGGTGGTAACAGAGGTGGCTTTGGTGGCCGTGGTGGTTCTAGAGGTGGTTTCGGTGGTTCCAGAGGTGGCCGTGGTGGTTTCGGTGGCCGTTCTTCTTTTCAACAAGGTCCACCAGATAGTGTTTTAGAAATGGGTGCTTTCTTACATCCATGTGAAAATGATATTGTTTGTCGTTCTATCAACACCAAAATACCATACTTTAATGCCCCAATATATTTGGAAAATAAGACCCAAGTTGGTAAAGTCGATGAAATTTTAGGTCCATTGAATGAAGTTTTTTTCACAATTAAAACTTCTGAAGGTGTGCAAGCCAGTAGTTTCAAAGAAGGTGACAAATTTTATATTGCACCAGATAAGTTATTACCAATTGAAAGATTTATTCCAAAACCAAAGGTTGTTGGTCCACCAAAACCAAAGTCTAAGAAGAAGAAGTCTAGTGCACCAGGTGGCCGTGGTGGTTTTGGTGGCCGTGGTGGTTCAAGAGGTGGTTTCAGTAGAGGTGGT
>PPOM03000380.1:72407-87221 GCA_003708925.3 Kazachstania martiniae
TTCGGTGGCCGTGGTGGTTCCAGAGGTGGCTTCGGTGGCTCTAGAGGTGGCCGTGGTGGCTCTAGAGGTGGTTTCGGTGGCCGTGGTGGCAGTCGCGGTGGTTTTGGTGGTAGAAGATAAGCTAATACCAGAACACATACAGTTTACCAATTTTAAGTCTAACTTTACTGAATCAATTAACCCTTTTCTGTATAATATAATAGTCCAAGAACTAGTAAGAAAAACTTTATTAATTAAAAAAAAATTAAAACTAAGTTTATAAATAGTTGTACTTTTTCATTTTAATAAATACTACAATAGTTTACATAAAATTTAACATTAGATAACCCAACACATGTCATCATTTTGGACTACTTTTAGCGTAGCCATCTTTCATGATCTACATAAAAAAAAGTCTAAATTAAACAAGTAAAATTATTGAGAGAAATATCTACATCTATTTCTAAGTTTATGTATGCTACATGTGTTATTATGATTCAAAAAGATTGCTAAATGCACCATTTTCAGTATTTGGATCATCTAGCAAATCACCTGGTTCTTTGTTCTTTTGAACCAGCTTTTCAGTTGCCTTCCTTATATTAGCATCTCTCTTTTCTTGCCTCTTTCTTTCAACGGCAGCATGACCATCATCTTCGTCCATGTCTTTACCAGAACTTCTTTTAATCCAATCTAGGAAATCAATCATTAAAGTTCTTTGATTTTTGTAGTTATCAACCTTTCGCAGATTTTCATACAGCTCATCGATATTATAACCGTGAGATAATTCAAATAAATAAGTTCTAGTTGATTTGTATTCCTTGCACAGTGTCAAAAATAAAACAGTGAATACGTATAAGCCCTCATGAAAAGAGTCTCTATACGAATTATGAGAAACTAAGGTATCCAGCAAAGTCTTCATAACTTCGACAGTAAAAAATTCATCTACATTCTGATCTTTGATTAACACTTCTGCCAAGCAAGACTTTAGGAGAAGAATTGAATTAAAAGCACATTTACTATCTTTGAAAGATATTAGATGGTTTAATAATTTCAAGAATGGAGCCAGGATATTGATATCTTCAAAAATAATATTTCGCATTTTAATGTGATGAGAAGTAAACTTGGTTTTTTGTCCCATACCACCTTGTCCAATCGAATCAATTAATATAAGGACTACGACTGTCGTAAATTGCTTTAATAAATTTTCTTCTAGGATTTCTTCTGTCATTTCCTCATCATCTGTTGGTCCGTTGTTCATTTCATAGTCTTCAACCATGTATGGTGTCCATTTTTCACATAACACAATATCCAAAGTATTGAATAATTTTGGTAGAAATGCTGACATAAACTTCTGAGCTGATTCCTCGGGGCAATTCTTCAAAATTGGGCGAATGGCAACATTGATGACATGTTTCCAGCCATGCGTCGAAACACCAGCACTGATTAAGTTTGTACCTGGTTTATAAATAGCAACAGAATCAAGTAGCATTTGTGGAACTTCTTCAATATCATAAAAAATACTCCCCAAAGATGAAATAGCACTTATAACAAGTAAAGTATATTCTCTTGTGTATCTTACAATATGACCAACAGAGTCTGCAAAGTCTCTTAATGTTTGCATTGCCTTCATATGCTCATCAATGAATTCATCTTTAGATTTGTTAGAAGCACCAGCTTCCCAAAATCTTTCAACTGTTGAGTATTTTACAAAAGATTGCACGACGATTGGTAGATCATTCCAGTTATCTGGATCATGATAAGATTGTAATTGATATAATAATCGCATGATATAAGGAAGAATTGGAACAATCCTAGGTTTCCAAAGAGATTGCAACATTCTAAACTCCGAATCCTTCTTTACGCTCTGCATAGAATAGTGAATAAACATCCTTGTAGCACGAACAGGAAACAAAGTTTGCCAACGTTTAGTTAGTTCAGATTTTAATTTTTTACCCTCCTCATCTATCGGAATTGCCAATAGATTACTGTTCTCATTAATTCCACGTCTCTGAAAATATTCTGCAATCTGCACAATACCTAACCTCTCCATAAACCAGGGAAGGTCTGATAACCCAACAACAGTGGATTTATCAGACCAGGCAATTAATTCAGGATCTACGATTTCGGAGAACCTTTCCTCCTTATTGTCTAGGGAAGATTTCAAAATGATTGTAAGTAGAAATGACTTGAAAGAGATTTTTTCATGATATGACAAATTTGGCATAATTCTTGCAACAACAGTTTGCAAATCCTCAAAAATACCCTTTAAAGATTCTGGCATCAATAATGCCATTCTATTTAATTCAATACCACAAGCGTATCTCAATTCCCTAACTGCCTCTGACTGATCATTCCGTTCCTCTAGATCAACACCAGGGTACTCCATCGTAGCTGTAGTTATAATTTTTTCCAGCAGTGTAAAAAGGACATTATCTTTTAGCATTGTTAAAAATAATGCAAAGTTTTGAATTTCCTTTTTAAGGAGCAGCGGTTCCTTAATGTTTAATGCAATTAACTGATTAGATAACATTTCCAATTTTTTTAGGATAGAATCTAACTTTTCAGCATAGTCACCCCCACTTGGGTACCAGATCTTCCATCGTATACAACCATTAATGAAACACTCAATTATCATGAATTGAGATAATGCACTTAGATAAGGTTCAGATTTAACATCCAAAAAAGTAGATTCTAGAACCTGTTGACCATATGTGGAACTGAAGTAGGAGTTTAGTCTGATATTCAACCAATCGTAGGTGAAATCTATTTTTACACAAGAAATCAAACGAATGATATCTCTAATTTTCTTTCTGTAGCTAGAGCAAAAAGATTGAAATTCTGAGATTGATTGAAAATCAACATCAATAAAAGCTTTTGACACATGGTTTTCAATTTGTTCATAGTATACTAATGCATCAGCAGCAAATTGTAACAGATCAGGTATAACAAACTTGTCTAGTAATGGTATAAAGTCATCATTTCTTAAGCATGAACACCACAAGTCAAGTGTCAACCCACTAACAATTAAACTTGGGTTAAAGGTTGCTTTAAGAACTAACTTTAAATATTTCTCGATCTGATTGTTATTATCCTCAACTTTAAAAACACAAACATATAAACAACTGATCATGTCGACAAACTTTTTTACAATTGGGTATTTAGCTTCATCAACACAGTTCTTAGCATCAAACTGTAAATTTTCATAAACTTGACTTAGTATATCCATATTGTCGAAGACCTTATTAATAACAGCTTGATAATGTTCATCATTATTATATGGACGGGTCAAAAGAATGTGCATTGAATCAAGGGCCATTGATTGTGCCCTCGGGATATTACTCAAAAAACACTGGAGTAAAGATGCCAGAACGTCATTTTTAATAATCACTTCACTCAACGGCCAATTCAAACAAGTTTTCAATGTTTCCAGTAATCTAATAATGTATTCTGCATTTTTATCGCTCAGAGCATTATTTAGTTCATTGATCCATATTGCAAACCAACCATCTGGGTTTACCTTGAAAAGTGTCCATTTTTCTGTGAATTTGTATTTAGATGCGAAAACATCCATTGGGCATATTAGCATAACACATAACGGTTGAACTATAGTCATCCTTTTCAGGACAACCATGTCATCTAAAAGAAATACATCTTCGAATAAAATTCTGAAAATAATCAGGGTTAATTCTCTCGAAGCTTGGCTAATATTCCACAATTCTGTCAGGTTTGCATCCATATCAACCCATGACTCAACCAGCAATTCTTCAGTTGGGTTTCCACCTTTTAAAGCCTCACCCCATGATCTCTTCGCTACTTCGACCCAAAGATATGCAAGTTTTTCCTTAATATATCTAGGATCTTCATTCTGAACCCTGTAATTTAATTCCATGATCCATTTTCTTAAAGTAATCCTCTTTTCAGCATTATAATCAGTCCATTTATGTTTAATAGCACTAGATAATAAACCTAGACCAAAGTGTTTGACGATATAATTGGATGGATTATTTAATGTAATCTCGTAACCCCAAAATGGAGACTCGTCTTGTAATTTGACGTTATCTAGAAATTTCTGACTATTCAAACGTTCTTCATTAGTGGACTTTGGAGAATATATAGTCTCCAAAGCTGTGATGACTTGTGTACCACCTTGATCCATTCTCTTATACTTTTCTTGTGTGTGATAGATTATGCGTATACAATCTTCACAAAAGTCTATGGGTTTAATATGATAGTTATGATAATGAAATAAAAAAAATTGAAATGCAGTTATTTGAACAATTGAAAGTAGAAAGTAATAAAAGTAAAATGAAACAAAATAACAGATGTTAAAGAGTGGATATCTTTCAAAGTATTGTTCAATGTACAAGCCTATTCCAAGTACAGGGCAGATTACAAATAATATAACCTCAAATGTTTGTTTGTAATTGAATACTTTAGGATAAAAGCACGATAGTTTATTATATCTTTAGATACAACAGTGAATATGCTTCAGTTGTTCTTAGTTCTTTTTCTACCTAATGTATTCGAACTCTGTAAGTTTAATTACCTATACCAAAGGAATACAATACACTATGTAACAAATAAATTAGCGTTAGTCAACAGTTGCCAACTTACCTTGATTAACTGCTTAATATCTTGGTCTACTTTCGCCACAACCTATTTTAAAGTCAGGCTCATACATGTTATTGTTGGCAGGGGAAATGAAACATTCAAGTTTAGTAAATCGGTTCGTCTTAAGTGATGTTTATGGCCTAAAAATAATAATACCATGTATCTTACTTACATGATAACTAAATATTGTTAATTAGTTGATCAGATCATGCTACAGTTTGATGTTATAGTGTACATAGTAGAATTGTATAACTTTTTTATATTTGATTTGCTTCTAATGGGAAAGTAAGATTCATTTATGGAATAATTAATTGAAAAAGGAGATAACACAGAATAGAAAGTAAAAGTTGTAACACAATTCATAAGTAAAACTTTTTCTTTTCTTTGTCCATCTCTGGTCTGTGTTCCCATTCTGTTTCTTCCCTGAGACCTTTCTGCAATCTTTTTAATTTTAAAGTAAATTGTGGACCCAATTCTTGAAGACCAACCTTCTCTTCGTTTCTAAACACATAACGATGTCTTCTGAAGAAAATGTAATCTCTTTGATTATGTAATGTAATAACCTGTCTACCTTCAAAATCAGGATCTTGTGGAAAAATGGATTGGAAAAGTCTACCAACAGTTTTACCAAGTCTGGTTTGAAAGTTATTTAAAATTAGTTCTGGAATGTGACTTGTCGGTTTACCATGACCAGATATCTTCTTTACTTCAACATATGAACTTAATTTAAAATAGAAGGTTGGACCTTCTGGTAAATGCATAAAAGTAAGACCAGTAACTTTTTTCTTATCTTCATTTATGATAACCATATCTGTGAAGTTTCTCTTATTACACATTTCAGCAATTTCTTTTAACTTGTAACCAAATTTTCTCTTGACAAAGGTAACATTAGGTAAAACTTCGATCAAAACATTAGCAAATTCATATGCACACTTTCTGGCATTTACATTGGTAGTTAGAAAAATTTTTGGTGGAGTATCCTTTGAGGTATTAAAGAATTTCATTAAATCGTCCTCATCACCATCGACTTCTTGAGAAATAGTTTCATCATAAACTCTCATGGATTCAATAGTTTGAGGCACATTTTCTTTAAGTCTCTTTTCTCTTAATTCAGGATTTTCTCTTTCCTCTTTGGCTCTCTGCCTTCTCATTGTATGACGTTCTTTATTCTTTTCATGTTTGATATCAGCAAACAAAGCCTGTCTCTTCAGCTTGTTTGAAATATTGATCTCATCTCCTGCCATCTTTGAATTCCTAACAATAATATGTAAGTGTATACACCTCTGCTATCAACTGTTTCTGTTCAATACCGGTTACTATTTTAATATTGATAATAAATTTAAGCATCTCATCGATATTTCAATAAATTTTTCAACTTCCGTACACCATATTATACTATCAAGTTTACGTAAAAAATGTGATACCTTTGAAAAATTACTTGGCCATGATTCCGAATATTGAGATCATCTAGTTACAAGTAGTTTGGAGGCACTTGAGGTTTATCTTGAGATGTGTTTTATTTACTCATGTATCATACTTTATATTACTACAACAAGTGATGATATTAATAAAAAAAAGTCATGACTTCATTTAATGAGATATATAAATAATGTATATAAGCTAATCTAAGTCGCTCATACGTCTATCTACAACTTGGCCAACTTCACCGTTGCTACTACCTTTTCTTAAGATAAGGTCAATAACTTCTTCTGTCTTTTTATTAGAACCGAATTCGTTGGCAATCTGGGCTCTTGAGGCTTCACCTAATTCACCATTTGCACCCTTACCATCTCTATTTGCAAAAACTTGAAATACTTCCACCGCAGTTGATAGATTATCAACAGATGGTTTCTTCAAGTAGTTTTCGACTGACTCTTTTGACTTTACAAAAACTATTAGATCTGTGTCTTCACCTTTGTAAAAATATTTAACTACCTTTGACATATTTGTATTTTATGCTATATTTGTTTTTCTTGTTTCAATTATATAGATCATTATGTAGAAAGAGTAATACAAGATCAACCAAATAATGTTGTAACAATTATTACAAAGTACTCTCTTATATAGTAACTAAGTCCTCGTTTGATTTCATTTGCATCGCTTACCGCTATGACCCAATTGCTGATCCCTATAACTTCGCTAATTAAACAAGGGGCCCCCCTACCGCGAAGGGGCGTGTATAATAACTGGCTTCAATGTGTAATAGAAAAATTATAGAATTAAGACAGTTAAATCATTCATCATTCTATTCGGTTATTTTAATTCTATAAAGGGTACTATTATGGCTGTGCATATGGTAATTTTATACAATACAGACACTTAAATTGCTACCATGCTTATAAACGTCTGCTAGTTCTTCTTCTAACCGTTAAGTAGAGTCTTCTTTTGTTGCTGTGGTCGTTTGATCATTCAGTCTTTGGTTCTGGTTTCTTAATGTGTCGATCTTATCTTGATACCACTTCAATTCAGTGTCCCTTTCTGTAATCAATTTCATTGTTTCTAATTCTTTTTGTTTTAGCTTTTCCATCATACTCTTATTTTTTTGTTCTTGATCTGTCGATACCTCTTCGAACGTACTTTTTATTAGCTGAAGTTCCATAGTTTGCTGTTCGTTGACCAATTTCAGACGCATTTCGCTCTCCCTAAGAGAGTTAATTTTATCTTGTAATTCCTGCAGTTTCACCGTCATGTGTTCGTGTGATTCACTTAAGGCATCGAGTTCTGATTTGCTAGTATGTAGCTCCTCTTCCTTTTGAGAAAGTTTTGATTTGCAATTTACAAAATCGCTTAGTATATGTGTCATTCTATTGTCATAATTTGACATTGTTTCTTGACAATGTGTTAATCTGAGCTTCAGTTGCTTTATCTCTGCTTTTGTTAACTCTATTGTGCCTGTAAGTAGCTTTAGCTTATCTTCTGCAAGTCCATACTTAGATTTTTCTTCTTCATATTTTAAAGACACAGTGGTATTAAAACTCCTCAATTCATCTATTTCCTGTTTTAGTTTTTCAATTGTCGTGATAGATTTTGTATTCAGGGATTCTAACTGATTTTCAAGATCAGTAATTTTTTCCCTTTTCAACGATTGTTCTATGTTGTTCTGTTTATATGTTTCGCTAATTCTTGAGCCATTTCTGTATTCATCTAACTCTTTCTTCAGAGTGTCGATTGTTTGTTCCAACGATTTGTTATAATCTTGTAATGTAACAATTGCATCCTTAGCTTCATCTACGACTGAAATGTCCCCTTGCATCTCATGTTCATTCATACTTTTTTCAAGGCTTTCAGCTTTATCGGTGAGAAAGCGAACTGCCCTTAATAGATTTTCATTCTGTTCTTGTAATTGCATAATGTTCTGGAATTCTACCATTCTGCTGGATATTATTTGCTGTGAGCTACTTATAGCGTTTGGATCATTGCCATTCAAGACATCACGTATAAATTGTAGCTCATTTTTATCTAGTAAGCCTCTTTTAGGATCCTGTGATGCAGTATGTAATAGAATATATTGTAATTGACGTGCCAGATCCATTCTTTCTCGAGACAACTGCAAGTTTGCTTTCTTATGCTCTGTAAGAGATTTTCTTAAGGCTTCTAGTTCATCTTCATTTTTGCATATCCTCTTCTTACTAGATTCTAAATTTAAGGTTTTCTCTTTGACCAGTTTTTCCAATGAATCTGTTTTTTCCCTGTAAGATTCTAAAATTGGTACGTTATTTTCCATTTCCGTAATAAAAAGTTCAAGCTCCCTTTTAAGGTCTTGTTTTTCCTGTCGTTCTTTAGTTAATTGAGTCTTTAAGATGATAAGATCACCATGATTATGAGAAACATCTAATTTTACAGAGTCATGGTTGTTTTGAATATCTTGTATAATAGCCTGCAGACGAGCTTTTTCCAACTCTGTATGCTGTAATTTATTTTCTAGTATTCTAACTTGTTTCATGTATACGCTACTTTTTTGGTTTTTCTCCATTGAAGTAGAGCTGTTTGATTTTGTCAGCTCATTTTTCATTGATTTTATCTGATCTTCCATTAGAGTGACTAAATTTTTTTGCAGCTCCAGTTCATGCTCTAAATAATTTTTGTTTGACTTGGACGATTCTTTCAATTCGGACACTTCAACCATCTTCTGATATAACTTTTTGGATGTCTCATCGTTTTTTTCTTGTAATGCTTTGATATTTGCTTTTAACAGTACCACTTCGTCTGAGTTTTCCTGCATTTTCAGCATGTTAGATTTAAATGATTCTTCTTTACCTTCTTTAAATTTAATAAACTGTTCCTTTTGGAACTTCAATTCACTCTTTAACCCATGACATTCAACTTGCAATGTATTCTTATCGGCAATAGTACTCTCTAATTGAGAATCCTTGATTAAATGATCATTTTTTAAAGAATTAATTTGCTCGAGCAATTGACTATTAGTGTCCTTTAATTTCTTTGATTCTATACTATTCTTCTCACTTTCATCTTTCAATTTTTCAATCTGGCTCAATTGATCACTTATTAGATCAGTTAATTCAATCTTATTCTGTTGTAATACATTTTTTTCCTTATGACATTTCTCCAACTCAGCCTGTAATTCAACAACATCAACCTCATTTGAATTTTCAGTAGCGTTATTATGATAAATGTTACTATTAAAGTTATATGCTGACATTTTGCACCACTTTAATATGACAAATAAGTTAAAGGTGTCACCAAAAAAAAGAGGACTTATAATGGCGTATCCTTGAAATGATTCTCTACACTATTCTGTTATGCAAATTTTGTTACATTGCTTCTAATACTTAACAATGTTCAATCTGCTATTACTGAACTAAACAAGAAAGTATAGAATGAAAAATGATTGACATTACCCGGTTTGTTCTTATCATGGGACTATAAATACACCCATACCATGATATTAAAAATGTGTGTTTGGGTGTTACTCAATTTTTAAAAATAGTTGAAAATATTTTTTAGAATAGTTTATGTGCACGGTGGGTTGATGGACGCGATGAAGAGAATGAATTTTCACAGAACATGGCGCAGGAGTTATACCTGTATGAACCTAATTGGCCGATTTGTACTATTGAGAGTTTTTCGATCGTTTGATGGGTCGGTAACATAGTTACTGGTATTGAGCAGTAAGTCAGAGTGTAATGTAATAGTAATTAATTGATATTAATCTATATTTTACAGGGTAAGGTTGATTATTGTACTGTTTACTTGACGTTTAATACTTGAAGAGAACCAAGATTCAAAGATGCAAATGTATGTTATAAATAAGTTACTGAGGATTGAGTTATTTAGTCTATGAGGATGTGGTAATAGTCGAAAGAATAAACTGAACAGATAAAGAATTCAAAAGGTATAGTAAAAATTATTAATAATACAACATAATTAATATTGGCTTACCTTATATTCCAAGATAATAAGATTATTATGAAATAAGGCCATTCCAAATAGATAACTCTTTTAATATTTTTTTTTGATAGTCAAATTTGGATTACTAACAGATATTATTTTTACTCTCATTGGGTTTATTACAATTTAATATAGTTTTGTTAAGACTTTAACTGGTAAAACTATTACCTTAGAAGTTGAATCTTCTGATACTATTGACAATGTCAAGTCTAAGATTCAAGATAAGGAAGGTATTCCACCTGACCAACAAAGATTAATCTTTGCTGGTAAGCAATTAGAAGATGGTAGAACTTTATCTGACTACAACATTCAAAAGGAATCCACTTTACACTTAGTCTTAAGATTAAGAGGTGGTATCATTGAACCATCCTTAAAGGCTTTAGCTTCTAAATACAACTGTGACAAGTCTGTCTGCAGAAAGTGTTACGCTAGATTACCACCAAGAGCTACTAACTGTAGAAAGAGAAAGTGTGGTCACACCAACCAATTACGTCCAAAGAAGAAGTTAAAATAGTCGGTTTCGCCCCCATATTATCATATATCGAAATTCTATATACTATTTTTATCATCTAATTTTAAAAACTCTTTTGCAATATTCAAGTTGACTTACATGTAACTGATATTTTTGTTTATTTAATATAATCTTTTTTTATAGCATTCTTTTTTAAGTTTAGTACTTGTAAGGCGTAATTTTTGGAAGCATAATAATTTACTTTTATTTACTGTTTAAAGTAAGACACCTAGATTATTACAAAATATTGATTATAAATACACAATAATAAAAATACCATAATTGATATTTTAATAAATAATATAAATTAATTTTTTCTTTTTAATTATTATACAACATTATAAGAATTTTATATGATAGAGTGAAATAAAATGGTCATAAAAAATTAAGGTTTGTCAATAATGAATGATTTCGAGAGAATGTTATTATAAACTTTTAGCTGAGACAAAACTCTTAATTGGTTGAAGTAATTCAACATCTTGGTTGTTTTTAAACATTGTTTCATCAACTTCATAATCCATGGCATTCATAGCTTCTTCACTTTCGTTATATTTGCGGAAACATACCCAGAACAAGCAACCAGAGATGAAACAGGCAACGGCTAAACCACCGAATAACCAAGTGTAATCTGGATCCTTAGAAACTGGAGATAGAGCACAACCGATAGCAGCACCGAAAGCGTTTGTAACTAAGAAAATGGACATGATGAAAGATTTCATGGATGCAGGAGCTTTAGAGTAAGCATATTCTAAACCGGTAATAGATGCGAAAATTTCGGAGAATGCAATAAGAACATAAGCTGGAACTTGGAAACCAACGTGAACGTGATTTGGAGCGTTAGCAGCCAATGGGTGGTTATAGTATGGACCTCTTGCGTAAATGAAGTGTTGTAACACACAAGACCAAGTCATAGCTAAAGCACCAAATGTAAAACCCCAGAAAATCTTGGTAATTGGCTTAAATGGTGTGAATCTTCTGATAAATGGATATAAGAATTTTTCAAAAATTGGAATGAAGACAATTAAAGCAATGGAGTCAATAGCTTGGAAGAAATCATTTGGTAAACCGTGTAACTCTAACATAGAACCCTGAGAAACGAAAGAACTAATCATTTGACCATAACAAGTCCAGTAAATTGGGTAGAAAAGGAAAACCTTACAAGCAGCTAGAGCTCTCTTTTGTTCATCAACGAACTTATCAGACCATGGGAAGTTCTTTTCTGGGTTCATAGATGGTTTAGCAGCATCAAAATTGAACTTGTTTTTACATAGGATCCATAAAACTTTGAAACTCTTTTCAATAACCTTATCACCAATCGGAGGCCTAATGTATTGATTTCTACCAACGATCAAGACAACAACAGCCACCCAGAAGAAACAGAAAGGCAATAAATAAGCTGCCCAAAAACCTTTATGGGATTCTAATTCTGTAGTAGCAATAACAGATAGAGAACCAACGTTAACCATTAAGTAGAAGAACATGAAAACATTTTGTAAAGTAATATTTGGATCTTCAATGACTCTCTCTCCTTTCTTTAATGTCTTAACCCGGGGTTTGTGCTTAGGTAATTGATCAGCAATCAAAACAGATAAATTAGCTTTAATCATACCAGTAGCAATACCAATTAAAATAATAGCAGTAACGAAACCACCTAGACCAGTTTCTTTAGATGTAATACTTGGAATAGATGTAATGAAAAGGATGAAAATACCAACAATATAAATGACTGTACCAACTGCGATAGTGTTATACTTACCCCAGTAGGTATCAGCCATATAACCACCAAAAATTGGAGTAATATAACACCAAAATTGGAAGAAATAAGATAAACCAGTAGCACCACTAGAATTTAATTGTAATAAACCCTTTGGAGTATCATCTGGACCATTGGCCATATAATTCTGGAAAGGAGCAGAAAGACCATAGTATGAAAATCTTTCAGAAAGTTCAACAATAGCAATCAACCAACATCTGAAGGGAATCTTACCACCTACACGTCTTAAGGTTCTCATTTCTTCTTCAGTTGGAACTTCATAGCCTTCTTCTAATTCCTCATCTTCTTCGTAAACTTCATCGATACGATCTTCGTGCTTACTGTCAATACGATCATCTTTAGAGATTTCATAAACTTGAGTATCATCAATGTTATCACTTGATACAGAAGTGTTTTTTAATTCGATAGTTTGATGTTTTTCATCATTAGATTCCAGAGATGAATGAATTTCATCACTGATATGGTGTATAGCCATGATATTATATTATATTTTTTATTTTTTTTCTTAGTTTTAGTTTAAGTAAAAGACTAAAAAGCCAAGCAATTATTTTTTATTCTTTCTCTTTCCTTTAACAATCAAATAAAAAAGTATGATATTTAACGGCAGGTAAAAGAGAGATATAAGCTTAAACAATACATAATATATAGGATTATATATACAACAAAACCATGCAAAAAAAATAACATTCAAGAAATCCACAATGAATTTTCTTTTAAAAAGAAATTGAAGACTCATCATTGTCTGAGATAAGCATCGTAGACATCTTTGAATTCTTTATCAGGGAGAAGATTTTTTTAATTTTAGTTTTAACAAATAATCTTACTATAAAATAACCGTACAAATAAGTCGTGATTAAAAATAAGAAAAAAAAGTGTCGAAAAAAATAATGAAAAATTCGACAAAATCAAAGAAAAACCCGTACAAATAAGGTATTCGGGAACTGTCGAAAATCGAATTTCCGTATCTTCTGTTGCTTTTCCTATTGGTCTTATTTGTCTAGATAGGAGGGAGCAAAGACAAATTACATTGGATATACGTAGTAGTTTTCTTCCATAATTATTATCTACTTACACAAAATCTCCAACTAGCCACACCTTAGCAGTAGGTCTTGTCTTCTGGTTATCAATAATTTCACGCTATCAATAACCGATTTGATAAACTTATCATTAATACGCACCATTGACACAATGAGCGCCGTTATAGCAATTTTATCCATGACACTTTCAGAAATTGTAGTTTTTTTTTCGCTTGAATTGTCCGGAGAGAAAAGCTTCTTCACAGAAAAATGCCGTTGCAAATAATTCTTCTTTATGATATGATTGGTTGAATGATGGTTCTTTGGATGTGTCACTCACAGATTTCTTTTGAAAAAAATGTGTCTTACCACACTTTCCCGATACCGGATAAGATTGTTCTTGATAATACATACTATTGTGTTTTTGTCTATTAATGTGTATGTAATATTGGGTGTTTGAATTGACTCATAAGCATATAGGATTGATTTCTTTTAGATTACGTCTTTTATTGATTATTGTGTTGCATATTTGCTTGGCAAATAGGCAAATGTAAAAAGGAGACAAAAGTGGTACTATCTAATCATGTTGTTGCTTAAAAGTCATATCGATCTTTTTCTCTGTGTTCAACTGTGTTTCCCCAATAAAGTGTTCTATTGGGAGGTTCTCCGTTATCGGTTGCTTCTTTTCTTATCGTTGATTATTATGGGGTGTTAATGGAAGAAAAAGTACGGCTGGATATGAATTATTTTGTGTCTTATTTTCGGCCGAATCTATTTGGCATAAAAAATGATTCAGTAGATTTTGTGCCGAAGGTGTCCGATATTTCGGCTATATCACGTGAGTATTTTTTTTTGTGAATTATAAAATTTGTTATCACATGACCTGGTATTAGAGGTTTACTAATTTTTTTTTTTTTCCTAGAATTAGAATTCGAAAATTTTTCAACTCATCGCAAAAAAGAAAACGAACTTCTTTAAAATGAAAGATTGTATACATTAGAGTAGTTTGTTTAGTTAGAATTGGCACATAAAACAAAGGCACATAAATATACAAGATGGTTAAAGTTAAGGATGAAGCTCCTAAGTTAAGCTTAAAGGAAAAGGCTAAGCAATCAGAAAGTGAATCATCATCTTCTTCTAGTTCAAGTTCAAGCTCGGGTACAAGTTCAAGCTCAAGCTCCAGTTCTAGTTCAAGCTCCAGTTCTAGTTCAAGCTCCAGTTCTAGTGACTCAGAGAATGAGTCTAGTTCATCCAATGAAAGTGAATCTGGCTCTTCAAGCTCTGGCTCTAGTTCCAGTTCCTCTTCTAGTGAGTCCGATTCAGATTCATCCAGTTCAGATTCTGAATCTAGCTCTTCTAGTTCTTCTAGCTCCTCTGGTTCCGAATCTAGTTCTTCTAGTTCTTCTAGCTCTTCTGATTCCGAATCTAGTTCTTCCAGTTCTTCCAGTTCTTCCAGTTCCTCAGATGAATCTGATTCAGACTCTAGCTCATCAAGTTCATCCGATTCTGATTCA
>PPOM03000380.1:90851-107854 GCA_003708925.3 Kazachstania martiniae
TTACATAAGGATTCTGCTGGCCATGGTTAACATAAGGATTCTGCTGGCCGTGGTTTACATAAGGGTTCTGCTGGCCATTGTTGACATAAGGGTTCTGCTGGCCATTGTTGACATAAGGGTTCTGCTGGCCATTGTTGAGATAAGGATTCTGCTGGCGTTGTCTATACTGATTTTGTTGTTGCATAACTTGGTTCTGTTGCTGTTGAGAATATGAGTTTTGCTGAACTTGTTTTGCGTACAGGTTATGTGGTACATGTTGCTCTTGCTTCACACCTTGTGAATTGTACCCTCTTTGCATATAAGGGTTTTGTGGTTGCGATGGTAGCGTACCCTGTTGAACATGTGTATCTTGTTTCTGTGTCATTACTTCTGGATTAACCTCTTGACCATTTGGAAAAGGTTGTGACTTAATCTGTTGTTCTGGTACTTTAATAGTATCCTTTTGGGCACGAGCCTGTAGAATATTGGAGGAAGAGCTTGACTGCTCCTTTGGCTGAGAATACATTTTAGCTGATGAGGAAACCAATGGTACTGATTTATTTGCAATTGTACTACTCATTACTGGATTTTTAGCACTTATAAGATTCTGGTTTGTACCTTCAGAAGACTTATGGCGTTCATTTTGTTTAAAATCTTCATTCAATGTAGAATCTCCTAAATTTCCATTAATATCAAACCCTGCTCTCTCTAAAGCAGTCCTATAACGAACTTTTGGGTTCAGCTTGGGAAAAGGCGAACCATACATTCCATTTAGCATTCTGGCTTCTCTTTAACGTATTATTACGTGATCTGGGCTTTTCTCTTTATATTAAAATTTAATACCAACGTCTTGTGTAATATTAAGGCAACTATTGTAAGAGATTAATTTACTTAAAACTCGTTTCAGTTTATTATAGTCTCCATAAATATAAAAAGTGGTTTACAGAACCACTGTGTAAATAGTATATTATTATTACTATTATTTAATGGTTTATTCTCAATTATTAGACATTAGCCTATTTCCGTCTAGTGGCAATTGGAAAAAAAAGTGGACAAAAAAGTTGAAAATTTCGCGTAACCCACACGTCTTTAGGCAAAGAAGCAAGTTATCGATGCTTTTCTTTCGCACTGATGACTTGAGATCGTCAGCCAAAACAGATAATCTACAAAGTTGCAGTAAAAATGGCTGGACATATGCGAACTAGATGTAGTCATGTAAAAATAATTACATGCTGGTTAATAATATATCTCAAAGTTTACTTTCTAATACGGTAGTTACACGCGCATGAAGAATTTGCTTTGCATGATTTTAATAACCAGGGAGCTACTTTCTCGAACAAATTGTATATATACTATCACCACAAAAATGCAACCCTAAAAGAAAAAATAGGTTTAATATTTTAACTATTATATGGTAGCGCCATATATAGTTTTAAGTTTTCAACAAAAGTTAATTGAAGAAAAATTTGACAAAAAGCGTTTAACTAAGCCATTTTTAAGATAAAAGGGAATTTAATGGGGTTTTTAACAAATTGGTTTCAGCGGTTAATTAAAAATTTGCCACTTCAAATATACAATATAGTTTAATAAGTTGTTTTAACACACAATCAAACAAAGAGAGAAGTATATAGAATACATATTGATGGTGAGTGTGTTCTCTACGATGGAGTTACAGCAACGTAGTCATCCCATGACACAGCATTTAATAGAACAATATTATGAACATGTTTTGGGGGTACCTGCCGGTACTAATGAAAACCAGAACAAAAGCCTAGTATATCGTAATCATGCATTTAATGCTGCAAATAATGGTTCTACCAATACTAATGATAATAATGAAAAGGAAGACGTTTCTGTTATAGCATCACAAAGTCCCCTTTCTGAATCGAGGTCGGACTCTATGTCTTCCTCAATTTGTTCATCACCAAACTCACATAAATCGTTCAGTGACAATGATAATGAAAACACAGATATGACAGCGATAGAAGAAGGGGATGCTAGTATTTGGACGAAGATGAAATCATTACTGTATGGAGTTTTTGTGGGTGACTATGAAAAAGATTTGTTAATAGAGAAAGTTCAGGCTCATAAACAACATGCTATGTCTTATGATGAATGGAGTTCAGCGAGCTTGGAGCTAGATCAACTGACAAATAAATGGAAATGGAAAGCTAAAAAAGAATCTGTTTTATATGATTACTCTCTAATTGAAACTTTTACAAATCAAATGAAGGAAGCACGAATTAAAGAAGACTACCCTCAATTATTGTATCTGATAAGAACTACTTGGGTGAGAAATTTGGGTAATATGGGGAATGTAAACTTGTATAGGCATTCTCATGTTGGTACCAAATATCTGGTGGATGATTATATGGAAGAATCTAAGAGAGCGTTGGAAGTGTTAGTTAATTCTGATTTGGATGACAGTTATTTGATAAATATTCTTCAGCAGACTAGAAGAAATATTGGTAGAACTGCTCTGGTCTTAAGTGGTGGTGGGACATTCGGGTTGTTTCATATTGGGGTCCTTGCCACCTTATTTGAACTTGACTTACTACCAAGAGTTATAAGTGGTAGTAGTGCGGGGGCAATTGTAGCAAGTATACTTTCTGTACACTATAAGGAGGAGATTCCCGCATTACTAGAGAATGTATTGAATTCTGACTTTAATATCTTCAAGGATGACAACAAAAAAAGTGAAAGTGAGAATTTACTAATTAAAATTTCAAGATTTTTTAAAAATGGTACTTGGTTCGATAATAAGCATTTGGTTGATACAATGATCGGTTTCCTTGGTGATTTAACTTTTAGAGAAGCTTATAATAGGACAGGAAAAATTTTAAACATTACAGTTTCACCGGCATCCCTTTTTGAACAACCGAGATTATTGAATAACTTAACGGCACCAAATGTTCTTATTTGGTCTGCAGTTTGTGCATCATGCTCACTACCTGGCATATTTCCTTCAAGTCCACTGTACGAAAAAGATCCAAAAACTGGTGAAAAGAGAGAATGGACCGGCTCCAGTTCTGTAAAATTCGTCGACGGTTCTGTAGATAATGATTTACCAATATCAAGATTATCAGAAATGTTTAACATAGATCATATTATTGCCTGTCAAGTTAATGTGCACGTGTTCCCATTCTTAAAATTATCATTATCCTGTGTAGGTGGTGAAATTGAAGACGAATTTAGCGCAAGATTGAAACAAAACTTACAAAAAGTTTACAATTTCATGGCAAATGAAGTGATTCATTTATTAGAGGTCGGCAGTGAAATTGGTATTGCTAAAAATACGTTGACAAAATTTAGATCTGTGTTATCTCAGCGGTATTCCGGTGATATAACTATTTTACCTGACATGAACACGTTATTTAAAATTAGAGAACTATTATCTAATCCCACTAAACAATTCTTATTGAGGGAGATTACTAATGGTGCAAGAGCAACATGGCCAAAAATATCTATTATTCAAAATCACTGTGGTCAAGAATTTGCACTGGATAAAGCAATTTCATTTTTAAAGGGTAAGATAATCATTTCATCTTCTATAAAAAATCCGTTACAATTTACAGATACCCCAGTTGGATTAATAAATGCCTATAATTCACCAAAAGGTCCCAGTGATACCAACTATCCATTAAAGAAAACTAGGACTGATCCTGTGAATGGTGAATTAGAAGAAATTGGTAACGTTTTGGATGATAATTTGTTAGAATCTGAGTCGACGAACTCTTTGTCATTGTTACGTGAAAATTCCCTAACGTCAAGTAATACACCAAAATTGAGAATGACTGTGTATTCAACTCCTCAAAAGAATCATCGACGCAGAAAATCCGATTCTGGAACAAGGCCAAGGCAGAATGGGAAATCACTATCATTCTCGTTGGCATCACCAAATCCGAGGTCATTAAGATCAATGAACTGGTACAATACATATTCACCCGTGTCAAAAAAGAAGAGGAGTACAGGTCATATATTCTTTCCTATTGAAAATAGATCATTGATCTCACCTGAACAAGAAAAAGCGTCACAGCTTCCATTAACATCTTTAACTGATCAAAGCCCTTTCATTGTTAGACCAAATTCCAGTAGGCTGGAGCATCATATAAGACGTAGACCAAGCAGGAGAAGCTACAGCTCTAATTACACAAAGGGAAGAAAGGTTAGTGCTCCTGCATCCTCAGGAAGAGTTGAGAGTGCGCACGAAGATTTCGACATAGATATAAACAAGACTATAGTTGATGCGAATAAAGTTGAAGGCTTAAACGATAACTATATCGTGAAGCCTACTGAATATCGGCCACATTTAGCAAATAGTGCATCAAATATAGATAATGACGATGGTAAAATGGATTACATTGACCCAATACTCCAAAGATTTGAAACTCTGGAGTCACTAGAATCGATTAGAGGTATATCACCAAAGCATCATGTTACAAACGAATCTCAAAATTAACAAAGGACAATAATAATTGCATCTTATGATATAATGAAATATCCCAACAAAACAATAGCATTCCCAGTTTCTATTATATAAAATATATTCTTTTTCAGGAAGTTATTTTCTTTTACCAAAAGGCTAATTATTTAATTATTTCATCACTTAAGATCTGCGAGGTTCTGATTTTCCGCTTTCTTTAAGTTCAAGTAAAAAATATTGAAATAGATCAAGTGAACTAGGAGGTTAGCCAAATTTTCTTGTACAATTATCATCCGTTATTTAAACCATTATTTAATTGATATTTCAAATATAACTAAATACAGTGGAAGCTAATATTTAATTTTGCTTATAAGTGGTCTAAGTTCCTACTGAAATTCATTTGAAAATGACGGACTCCAGAATAAAACCAAAACAAGGTACTGTAGAAGATATAGATGAGTTTGACACATACTTTGCAGAATTAAACAATAACAATATGGCTTTTGACGAGCCTAATGATAATGAAGAAAATAACTTCCTGGATATGTATACAATGACTCCAAGACAGAGGTTATCTTACAACATCAAAAAGTTAATCTTCAACATTACCAATCAAGTATATGCTTTACCGTTGTGGCAAAGAACATTACTTATTATAAGTGGATGTGTGATACTTGTTCTAGGTATCCTTTTCCTAATATTCCATAAGAGAATATTAAATAAAATCGTGGTGACTTCAAATGACTTGTACGAGAAGCCTTCTACACAGTTTATATTATTCACATTAATCTTTTTTGTTTCATTCCCGCCATTGCTTGGTTTCTCATTCCTGTCAACAAGCTGTGGTTTGATTTATGGTGTCTCATTACATGGATGGTTTATCTTGGCATCCGCCTCAATTCTAGGTTCAATTGCCTCATTCACTCTGTTCCAAAAACTTTTACATTCAAGAGCTGAGAAGCTCATTTCCCTAAATAAGAGATTAGAAGCTTTTGCATCTATTCTACAAGAAAATCATAGTTACTGGATATTAGCACTGATTAGACTCTGTCCATTCCCTTATTCACTAACTAACGGTGCTATTGCAGGGATATATGGAATTTCAATTAGCAACTTTGCAATTGCTAATATTATAACTAGTCCAAAGTTATTTCTTTATTTGTTCATTGGTTCTAGAATTAAATCACTAGCAGAAACAAATTCCCCAGGATCTCGTTTGTTTGATATCTTTAGTATACTAATTACGGTTTGTATCTTAGTCTTCACAGCTTGGATATTATACTTCAAGACGAAGAAGAGATATCTGGAGTTAAAGAATCAGAACCGTGCTGCAACTGCAAATTCTCTTGCTGAACCTTCCTCCTTCGAAGTTTAGCTATGATTCAATTTTTTGTTGCTTTAGGGAGTAAATAAATATACACATATATAAATTTTGGGAATCCAAAGTGTAAGTAATATAACGAAATATTTGGACTGAGATTATTAATTTTGGTTATTTAGTTGGCTTATTTAATAAACCGATGAAGAAGAAAATTGTTAAATTTTACTTCACTAGTGGAATACTACATGTTCAATATATTAAGTACATATGATCATACTTACAAAGGCATTTACACAAAATATTCTACAAAGACGTATCTTGACAAGGTCGTCGATTTTGTTCCCCAAAGGCAAGACAGCACTACCTCTCAAAATTGTTGGGAGAAGTTACTCGAATGAATTTAAGTACCAGCGATTCAATAACAAAAGACAACAGACCTCATTTTTACAAGTATTATCTGATCCAGTCTCACGGAAGTACTTTTACTGGGTGTTTGGTTTAGGTGGGCTGTTTTATGTGAATAACTTAGAAGAAGCCCCTGTCAGTGGTAGAAGAAGATTTATATGGATTCCACGTTCATTGGAACTCAAGATTGGGGATTATACATATAGATCAATGTTACGGGATACAAGAGGGCAATTATTAGCACCAGACCATCCACTAACTAAAAAAATCGAAAATATCTTTTTAAGGATTGTCGATGCTTCATATAGAGATCCTACGGTCGATAAATCACAACTTGAGGGTATAAGATGGAAAATTCACGTTGTAAATGATCCGACTGCTCCACCCAATGCGTTTGTTTTACCAGGTGGGAAGGTATTTATATTCAGTAGTATGTTAAGCATTTGCCAGAATGATGATGGCATTGCAACCGTTCTGTCGCACGAGTTTGCCCATCAATTAGCTAGGCATACATCAGAAAATCTATCTAAAGCGCCCGCTTATTCTTTAATTAGCACTTTATTATATGCATTAACTGGTATTCAAGGAATTAATAATTTAATTACTGATGGGTTGCTTCGAATGCCGGCCTCAAGACAGATGGAGACGGAAGCTGATTATATAGGATTGATGGTTATGGCTAGAGCCGGATTCAATCCAAAGGAGGCGGTTAGATTCTGGGAGAGAATGGCTCGCTTCGAACAGCGTACAACAGGAAAAGCCAATGTGGAATTTTTAAGTACTCACCCTGCTAGTGACAAGAGAATTAAAAATATGATAAAATGGCAGAAGGAAGTGAGTAAAGTATTGCAGTGGCAAGATGGTAACATCAGTGAATATAACTACTGAAACAAAGTGTAGGGATTAAAAAAATGACCTTCTAAGATTCCTTTTAAAGAAAAGAAGTTGAATTCATCATGACATTAAAGTCAATACACCAAACTTGCAAATAGAGAAAATGAAACAAATACCCGTAGCTGGATTAACAGAATCAGCCAACTTGGCCTTAATATTTTACATGAAAGTATGTATTTCACAGAATTTATCATATGAACATGTATTGTTTAACCTTTGCCGCCTAATATTTTTTCATTTATTTAAGGCACTTATTAAGTCACCTACTATATATATAGAGCCTAGGGAGCGTTTATTTAGGAGTGCAAAATGTTTAACTGTTGCTATTGTATTGATTTGTGTAATCTAAGAAGAAATGCTAGCGCCATTTTGAAAAGTTTGCATTGAAAAGAAAGCGCAACTCTTGAAAATGAATTTTAGAGATACCATTTCAAAGGGGAGTAGACTAATGCTAGCAACACTTATACCCAAGTTTCAAATACCAACACACAGACGTCGTCAAAAATATGCCTCTTTAAAGTCATTGGCAGAAGATACATCAGATCCACATTTCAAGGATTTTGTCGACGCATATAACGATTCCACTAATTTGTTAATTAAGAAAATTCTCCCTATATCAAACTATATCCCACCTAAATATCCTATTGTCCTCTGCCATGGACTTTCAGGGTTCGATAAACTGATTCTAATACCATCTATTCAGACTTTAGTTAAGATCATCCGACAGCATCTTGACTCTAACAATTCCGAAAACTTTCTTAATACAGAGGACGATCTACAGGTTGCGAATGTTATCCAAATTAATTATTGGATCGGAATTAAAGAATCCCTGGAATCAAAGGGTTGTAAGGTGTTAGTGACCAGAGTTCCAAGCTTTGGAAGTATTGAAGAAAGAGCATTTGCACTACATAAACTGTTGGAAAAATATGCAGATAAGTCAAAGGGATCGAGGATGAAATTAAACCTTATTGCTCATTCAATGGGTGGGTTAGATTGTAGATATTTGATTTCAAGGATTCCAAATAAGAAAAATTATCAAATTGCAAGCTTAACTACTATTTCTACCCCTCATAGAGGTTCTGAAATGGCTGATTTTGTTGTTGGACAATTTCAGTCAATTAAAGAGCTATTAGGGGACAAAAATAGCTCCGAAGTCTTACCATTATGTTTCTATCAATTGGGGACGAATTACATGAATACATTTTTTAACCTTGTCACTCCAAATGATCCAAAAGTAAAATACTTTTCTTACGGCTGCTCCTTTCATCCAAAATGGTATAGTATCCTAGGGTTCTCTTGGAAGATCTTATATGAACTAAGTGGCGGCAAAGAGAATGATGGGATGGTGACTGTTAGAAGTAGCAAATGGGGTAAATATATGGGCACCTTAGAAAATGTGGATCATTTAGATGTTATAAATTGGAAAAATAAAATTCAGAGAGACCTAAATAAAGTCATTAAGCAAAATAGCAAACATGGCATTGATGATCTGGATGAGGAAGATCTAGATATCCTACAGTTCTATATACAAATTACAGATGTTTTAGCGAAAAATAACTTATAATATATTCAATCAGTCCTCGTTATCCTTTTATTTTGTAATTTGTGTTTAACCTCAACCTCCTTCTCAAATTCTTCTAGTTCGTCACATAATTTTTCCAAATGTTGAATTCTTGATTCTAAAGCATCAATTTTACTGATATGCTCCCTAGTTAATTCTTCAACCCTCGATAATTCAGTTTCGTCCTTTAAAATATATGCTTTACTTATATCATCTAGAATAGTTTTATTCCTTCGTGTTTTCTTGGTAAAATTGGATATAGCTTTAGCACTATTAATGTCTATTGACTCTTGTGTCGAATTTACACAACTCTCAATATCCTGCTGTAAACTTTTATCCATTAATTTGCTCTTCCCTTACGTACTTCATAGATAATTGATAATATGCATTTTTGAAAAATTATACAATTTAATTATTTAATTCAAATTATAAAGAGAAGAGAAGGAATAACCTTAGGAAGATAAAAGAGTATGGATTCACATGATATAGATGGTATTTTCTTAGCGAAATTTGATACAAAAAGGGGAAACAATTTGATTTGGCATATTAATTGTTCAGACTACGATAACCTAGAATTCAAATCACTTCCCTCTGGTATCCATGATATATCGGATGATAATATCAGATTCACTGTTCAAAATAAAATAAGATCAAAATTATTACCAGGGATCGCGTTTTACAAGCAGAATGGGTTAGATATAGGTGATGGTGTTACTCATATCGATAGATCTAAGGTAAAGATGTATTCATTAGGCCTAATATTTAAAGAGGGTACGGATATAGACGAACAATATTTCAGTATACTGGAAAATTTATTGATTAAATGGCTCAATAGAGATGAGTCTGAGACATTTGATTTATTTGCCAACTTCTTTAGAGATAGATCTCTGAAGCTTGATGATCACATTAAACAAACTCCATTATACAGTTATTTCCCACATTGGATTAGACAATTAGGCACATTAGTATTTCCATTGTGGAAATCATGTTTATTGAATCAGAGAATTCTGATATTAAGTCCTCCTGGACATAGATTAAATATCACTAACGCACTATGTCTCTGTCTAAAGACTGTTACAAGAGATGACAGATTAAAAGTATTATACACTATTGGCACCTCTGACTTAGACTCTATGGAGAACATTTTGTTTGGGAAACGAAATGGCTACATTGCATCGACCACTGATGAATTACTAGCGTATAAAGAGGAGATATATGATGTTGTTTTGAAAATCACCCCAGTTGGAGAGGGACTTGACGAAAATGTCAACGTTAAACTATTTTCTAATACTGGCGATGAAATAAAATCGACACCTCACGAGATGGAGATTTATCAGCTATTTATTAGAAGGCAACTGGATAAAGATTTGGGAGAAGATGAATACCTAAACTTGCGGAATACCACTGAGTCGTTATCCTGGTTACAATATTTTGTCGATGGCTTTTATTTTTGGACTACTGCTGGAATGCTGAAACCATCATACCACGAGATAAATTCTGATGGATGTAAAATAACATTAAATGAAGCAGAAACCGATGACACTGTACAATGTAGTAAAAATATCACTGATTACTTTTTGAACAGAAATGAATCTCTTTATAATGCATTATCGACAATACTATCATCAAAAGATCAGGACGATTTTGATTGTGTAGTGTCTCCTTTATTACTAACTAAATTGAATCTAGATTGCTTCAGCGCACAAGATTACGTATTTATTGAACGATTATGCATGCTATGGTTTAATAAAAAGGTTACTGTAAATTCTAGCGATTATCTCAGAATAGTGTGTTAAACATACGTTAGATATATATATATATATAGATATATAGGGTGAGAATATAGACCTTTAACCATCGTGAAAATTATGAATTGAATGAACAAAAAACAGAGAAAAACTACCACTAAATGCAAAGATTTGGAAAGTTGAATACAATGAATGGAAGGTAACAAAAAATACTCATATAGAAATCAAAAAGAAGATATAACATACCAAAATTAAATGACTAACCATAATGCACAGGCAACAATGGAAATACCAATAATTGCGGTAATAATACCTGCACCAGCCCTTGATCCCTTAGTAATATTTAATGGAGATAAATTAGTTGGATGAGCTTCAGTACCAGCTGCACCATCACCTATAGAAGAACCACCATTTGTAGAATTATATGGACCAGGTCTTTTCAAAGCCTGTGTGTTAACCATCACTTCTAAAGCCGCCATTTGTTCACCTAAACCGTACATCCCATCCCAAGTACTATTAAACCAATTTAAACCACAGGTATGTTCATCTCTACCACCAGAACATGAACGAGCAGCTGCCAAGGCAGAGGCATCAATCCACTTCATTATTTGATCTCTCGTTTCAGGGACTAACTGAGCTGTTAAACCTAAGAAACGAGTGAAATAAGCCTTGAAGGAACGTTGATCTGTATTACAAGAATTTGGACCTTGACATGCCGCTTCATACATTGTACCGTTTGCTGCAAAGAAGACCTGAGCTGCAACCATGAAGTCTTTGGTTCTATTGTGCCATGTTTCATTACCAGTAAAATTATAAAGATATGCACAACCAGACAGTAACAAACCGTGGTTATAAGTCCACTGGTACTTTGTAACAGCACTACAGTTGTTAACATCAACACCATCATAAACATAACGATAAGTACCATTACTAATTAAATGAACGTCCCACATCCAATCGTATACTCTTTCCGCCCAATCAACATAAGTAGTGTTACCGGTATATCTTGCTAGTCTAGCAGCAATATGGAATAAAGCACCGTTAGAAACTGTATTTTTATAATCATAACCAGAATTCCAGACAAAAATTTGCCATCTCAAACCACCGCCACAACCTTCTGCATCCCAACGAGATGCCATTGTATTAAATACAGCTTGCGCTAGATATAACCACTGTGGTTTATCCGATGGTGGATTAGTAAAGTTTCTTTCTGCAGCAGTAATAGCAGCTATCCCCCAAAATGCTTGATCATCATTACCTTCTGTAGTAGATTGATTTAATGGAACATAATCATTATCGTCACCAGTTTGATGTAATAGAGCATCTATAATAACTTGATTGTAGGTGTCATTTTGCATATAATACCAATAATCTAACATGGTACCCCAAGCACCACCTGCTTCCCACCAATAGTATGGATCAGCAAACATACCAACAGTTTTCCCATATTGGTCACCAGTATAATAATCCATTAAACCGTATGCAACTAAAGAGGTTGCATTTTGTAAAGAACTAAAATCATCAATATCTAGATCTAATGCATCGGAAACTGATGTAAATGCAGAAAGTGCTATTAGAGCACTACTTAATATACTTCTCTTCAATAGCATTTATAGTTGTAGTTCTGTATCCGCAAGAAAAAATCTAATTTAATCAATCTTAAAATAATGATTTTATTCGAACTTCTTTTACTTTTCTGAATTAAAACAAACACAGAGTAATAGGCTTTTTTTATTTAATAAAAGAAATTGAATGAAAAACTCTGCTCTC
The DNA here is from genome assembly GCA_003708925.3 of Kazachstania martiniae. NCBI lineage: Eukaryota > Fungi > Ascomycota > Saccharomycetes > Saccharomycetales > Saccharomycetaceae > Kazachstania > Kazachstania martiniae. The sequence continues at coordinate 102,953 of PPOM03000380.1, forward strand.
AATAATGTCTCTCTAATACAGATACTTTCTTTAAACTATAGATGTACGAAACTAACCTATATAATCATTGCAATCAATATATATATAAAACATACGAAAGTCCATAATTTTTCAACTGTTCCTCGAAAAATCAAAAATCCAGGCTTAAAAAAAGAAACTGTAGAATTGGCCAAAAATAGAAAAAAACACGCCTTTCGCTACTTACTTCCGTGTAGAGTAAACGACAATCCGCTTGCCAGATCCGAGAATCTTGCCATCGCTATCTACTTCCATAAACAGATTGATACTAAAAAACAACGCGTATAATACACGTGATGTATTGGAAAGTTTCAAAAACAAACGCGTGAATATAATCAGTTTAATACCATGACATATTGAAACATCTAAATAAGTATATGTATAAAGGGATAATTAAGATAACTAGTCGGAGAATATATCATGTTTAGACAGTCCAAGAAACGTGTTGCCTCTAGAAGAAATTTTGAATCAAGTGATAATGGTTCTAGTCAGATAATTGCTGGTGCTGGCAATATTGAACAAGAAAAACAGCTGTATGATAGCATCTATGGGGCCAAACTTTCATTTTATGAACAAAAACCACAAGGGGAGATTACTTTAGAACAATTTGAAATATGGGCCATTGATCGTTTGAAAGTTCTTTTGGAGATCGAAGCTTGCATCTCTAGAAATAAATCATTAAAGGAAATCGAGAGCATAATAAAACCACAATTTCAGAAATTATTGCCATTTAATTCTGACAATTTTGCTGATAAAAAGAAAGACTATTATTCTCATTATATCTTGAGGTTATGTTTTTGCCGTAGTAAAGATTTAAGAGATAAATTTATTAGGGCTGAAACTTTGCTGTTTAAAATTAGGTTTAATATGCTAACATCATATGATCAGATTAAATTCGTGGAGTCATTAAATTTGCCTTCAGTTCAGTTTATTTCAGATGAAGAAAAAAATCAGTTGGCCCAACAATTATTTGATACAATATCACCAATGCTACAATTTCAGTTGAATTTAAGTGATGAACAACAACGTAGACAATATTTTGCTCAAGAAAAATTTCTCAAACTGCCATTTGAAAGCGTTATTGAATTAGTGGGTAACCGTCAAGTATTTTTAAAAGATGGGTTTGTTTATTTGCCACAATTTCAACAACTGAACCTAATCTCCACGGAATATTCTAATAAACTAAACAAAGAATTATTGACAACATTTCAATATTTGCCACGATTGAATGAAGATGATAGACTATTACCAATCCTAAATCACCTTTCTTCAGGTTATACAATTTCTGATTTTAATCAGAATGCAAATCAATACGGGGATAATGTTCATGGCGATATCAATGCAGAAAGTGTTTGGACTGAAGAAATTAGCAAGCATTATCCATTAGACGTAAAAAATTTAATGGCTGGTTTAAAGAAGGATCATCATTTAAGGTATTACGGTAGACAACAATTAAGTTTATTTTTGAAAGGCATAGGTTTAAGTGCGGATGAATCAATGAAGTTTTGGACTAAAGCTTTCACTGATGGCGGCCATATAACTATTGACAAATTTAATAAAGAGTATAGATACAATTTCAGACATAATTACGGTTTAGAAGGTAACAGAATTAATTACAAACCTTGGGATTATCGTACAATACTATCTAAGCCAAGGCCTGGAAGAGGTGATTACCATGGTTGTCCTTTCCGTGATTGGAGTCCTGAAAAATTAACATCAGAATTAAATAAAATGAATCTAACTCCTGCCCAGATATCGAGTGTCTTAGATTCTTGTCAGAAGGGTGAATACACAGTAGCGAATACCAAAGTATTTGAATTCACCCATAATGGTTCTGGTGCAGATTTAGAAGTTGATGATCAAACTCATATCGGCCATCCAAATTTGTACTTCGATAGATCAAGGCAAGTTGAGAAAAAAAAACTAGAGACGACTACTTCTTCCAAATAGTGACTTATGTTATAAAATTTACGCATCTACATATATTAGGTATATATATTTAAAATCTTTATAAACGGTTTTCATGTTTTAGAATTTGTTGAGCTACACTATCGATGGTATCCTTGAATGGAAGGAACTCGAAACCTAACAATTCTTTAGTCTTCTCATTATTGATACTAAATTTACCAGCATTTGGACCAAATAGTAGACCAGTATGTGGTTCACCTGTTGGAATTTTACCTTTTAATTGTGGGTAATCTTCATTCAAAACATCAAGAATATCTTGACTAGACCAACTGCTGTTGTGCATAATCAATCTTTGATTCTTCAAGTTATCTCTTTCAAGAGCTAATATATGAGCTTTAGCCACATCAAAAACACTAATGAAACCAAAGCCGCTTTTGTCAGTATCCAACGCTTTGGTATCAGTTGGAGCAGAATGGATCAATTGATTAATTGGCTCGTTTGAAGCATTTAATACTGATTTGACACCAGCTTCAACCTTTTGTGGACCAAACACAAAGTATGGGCAAACTGTTGTAATTGAAAACTTGATCTTATCACCATGCTCCTTTTGGAAATCCCAAACCGCTCTTTCAGCAAAAGTCTTGGAACCGGAGTAGGCCTCCATAGAATTCTTTAAAGACTCATCCCAAGTGATAGGATTCCAAGATGACTCATCTACTTGAACAGCATTGTCACCTTGCTTTGTAACTGCAACAATTGAAGAAGTGTAAACAAACTTTTCAACACTATCAGTAGCATATTTCAAAATGGAGCCAAGAATGCTCTTAGTACCATTTATAGCTGGATTTAAAATATCTTCAACATAATCCTTAACATCGAAAATAACTGGTGAGGCGGTGTGCATAACATACTTAATTTCCTTAGCGTGTGTTTTGAATGCTTCATCAAATGCACCTATCAAAGAGATATCCGGAACAATTACTGTTGTTAAATTGGACCCATTGCCAAAATTCTTCTTTAAATCATTGGCTTTGGCTTCTGACCTGACTGCAGCAATTACTTTATAGTTCTTATCCAGCAAATCCCCTAAAATATGTTGGCCAATAAAACCTGTGGCACCAGTCAATAAAACAGACATGCTAATTTTTTTTAATAGTATTTACTATACTCTATTATTTCAAGTTAGCAAATTGGTAATATCATTATAATCAACATACTACCACTTTATATACTTCTGAGTTCTACTAGTCAACAATCACGGTATTATAGCGTTTAGTAAAATTGGCTGCCTTGTCGGAGACGGAATATTTTTCTCATAGTAATATTATGTAATCTTCCGTTCAAGTCAAATGCTCCACGGCTTAAAAAATTCAATGAACACTATGAGAGAATAGTATAATATCTTTTTTTACTTTAATCACTATAATTTTCTAACATATAGACTGATTTATAATCCAATTGACATGATGTTATACCTGTTATCCTTTTTTTCCTAACAAGTCTATATGAAAACATTAGTAATAAGCTATTAACGTCTTGATTTATTTTTCATTTATATGAGAAAGATAATACACCATAACCTATACTAAAAGCAAAAAAGACAGTTACTTTAACAGATATAAAATCTTATATAATTCTGTAACAAGTATGAGAAAAGGCACAATTGTCTATTTACAAGTGATTGACAACGCTAGCCACCATACACTTAATTTACTTTCTTCTTATATTTACTAATCTAATCTTTCTTTTTTTGGCTATTGACAGGTAATTACAGGGTTAAATGAGGTTACGTGCTATTATGTCTCCCCTTTTCCTTACATCATACCTGGCATACCTGGCATACCGCCTGGCATACCACCTGCAGCTGGGGCAGCTGGTTCTGGAGCATCGACGATTGCAACTTCAGTGGTGGCCAATAAGGAAGCAACACCTGAAGCATCAACCAAACCAGATCTAACAACCTTAAATGGATCGATGATACCAGCAGCCAGCATATCGGTGTATTCACTCTTAGCTGCGTCATAACCCATTGCGAAGTTTTCGCCAAATTCGTCAGTTAATTTACCAACGATAACAGAACCTTCTTCACCAGCATTTTCAATAATTTGCTTAGCTGGTTTAGTAATAGCCTTTCTAATAATATCAACACCTAATTTTTGGTCGAAATTATCGGTCTTGACATCGTCTAAGATTCTAGATGCCTTAACTAATGCAGTACCACCACCTGGTAAGATACCTTCTTCAACAGCAGCTCTGGTAGCGTTTAATGCATCATCGTAACGGTCCTTCTTTTCACCGACTTCAACTTCTGAAGAACCACCAACTCTAATAACAGCAACACCCCCAGATAATTTGGCTAAACGTTCTTGTAGTTTTTCCTTTTCATATGAATTGGTAGTTGTAATGTCAATTGAGTTTTTAATTTGTTCAACTCTTTCTTGGATGTTTTCTTTGGAGCCATCACCGTTTAGAATAACGGTGTCTTCCTTGGTAATGGTGATAGAATCACAAGAACCAAGATGTTCTAAAGTGCACTGTTCTGGTTTCAAGTCTAACTCTTCAGTAAAGACTGTGGAACCGGTTAAGATAGCAATGTCACCAAGTGTATTCTTTCTGTTATCACCGAAGCCTGGAGCTTTCACAGCACAAACCTTAACTTGACCTCTTAGCTTGTTTAAGATACAAGCTGCCAAGGCTTCTCCATCAATGTCTTCTGCAATGATCAATAATGGTCTTCTATTTTGATTTGAAAGTTCTAATGCTGGTAAAATGTCTTGGATGCTTGATATCTTCTTTTCACTTAGTAACAATAGAGGCTTTTCGAATTCAACCTTACCTGACTTAGCATCAGTAATAAAATAAGGAGAAATGAAACCACGGTCAAATCTCATACCTTCTGTAACTTCTAATTCATCTTCCAATGTTCTACCTTCTCTAATTGTAATAACACCTTCCTTACCAACCTTTTCCATAGCA
>PPOM03000380.1:111290-125990 GCA_003708925.3 Kazachstania martiniae
TTCTCCTTCCTCAAACATGCCTTACCATGTTGCACAGCAACAGCCTCCGCAGAGAATTGATACAATTCCACCAACTCCTAATGCCACGGCGCCTCCCTCTGCTTCGAATATCCAACCATTACAACCACAACCACAACCACAACAGCAAATCCAGCACATACAGCAGCAACAGCACCAGCAGCAACAGCAACAGCAGCAACAGCAACAGCACCAGCACCAGCACCAGCAACAGCACCAGCAACAGCAGCACCAGCAGCAATTAGCATTCTCATACAATCAGATTCCGACTCAAACTCATATTGAACCCCTTCCTTATATCAATAGCGAGAATAGCACGTCCATTTTACCCAACAGTGAGCCAAATTCAGAATCTAATAGTACTGACAGTAATAATAGTCAAATCTTAAATAATTCTAAAATTCCAAAAATTTCTACTATTTTATCACCAGTTACAAAGGAATCAACTGAATTTCCAAAATTGGATGAGAAGATCGTAGATGATGTTAAGGAAGATTCTAATAGCACTGAAAATATTGACCAAACATCGATTATTAAAGATAATGATAAAAGTTCTAATGAAGAAGAAGAAAGAGGTGACAAAGAGGATGATGTTCTTAAGCCAGAAAATGAAGATCTAGTTAAGCAAGAATAATCGTTTTACATACTTTACAAGAGTGTTATTGCCTTCATATGTAGCCAAAACTCCTGTATTATATCTACATAAGAAATACTTATATATACATATATATACTGAAACTCATATACTACTAAGCCTTAACATATTTGCGTACTTATGGAACTCGGTTTCGCGAGAGATCTGTGACGCGTCAGGCTTTGTTTCACGTTAAAAAATAACTAAAAAAAATCATACTTTGAAAAATACTAAATCACAAAGTTGTAGATTCTATTTGGAATTGACATTGGTAACTTTTCCTACTTCATATAAAGAGTATACTTATTCTTTCATTAGCATCTACTTTCAATTCTTAAATAATTTAGAACAACACACATAAGTTATGAACATTTCACCAACTCCAAAGAGATATGCCTCAAGATCAGGGCAAAAATTTGATAATTATTATGATGAGAATATATATTCGTATGCTGACCCTATTGGTAGAAATTACTACCCACGTGCGAGAAGTAACGGTGACAGACTAATCCCAAATGAATATAAGCAATCAGGTCAGACATTAGAAGATTTAGTTCAACAAGTCAAGCAATTGAACACTAAATTAGAAAGTAAACAACAAGAAAATGAAAGGTTAAATATGTTAGTAAATAGTCTAAGAGCGAAATTAGTTAAGTATACTGATTTATGTGAACAGTATAAATCAGAGCTTAATAGAAAAACCTCAGAGCTATACAACAGAAATGTCTCAGAACACGAGCAAGATTATATTCAAGTAAATAAGAAAAGAAGTAATAACCAAAATGGCATTATTAATAATGGTTCTAACGACAGTCGGGTTCCAAGTATCCAGAGTGAGAGTAGTTCTCAATCTTCGTCAAACACACAGAATGAAGGCATTGATTTGCTAATGGTAAAAATGGATAGGTTATATGATATACTTGCAAACGCAAAATCGTCTTCGACAAAGGCTGACATACCGAATTCGCCAAATTCCCCCCTTAGAACACCAAATAGATCTACTACAAGTATACCATCAGAACAAGACATACTTGTAAGAGAAAGTCGGGAATTTAAGAAGTTGGAGGCACAGGTACAGGAGTATCAAAGAAGATTAAATGCAAGACAAGAAAATGAGCAGCGTAAGATTTCTCTACAACGCCAATTATTGGAATTACAAAAAATGTTAGATGAACCTGCAAATGCGGATCATATACCCAGTACTAGAAGCGTCTCTTCGGATCATTCATTCTCTTCACCTCACCCAACCGACTGTTCATCACAACATGGTCCTACTAAAATCGAAAGAAGCAAGATTTTCAATACGCCACCAAACTAATTGAATCAAAATGGGGAGTTTTGTTTGAGGTACATATCAATCGGCATTGAAGTGAACTATTAAGATCAAAATAGTCTAGTCACAAATTACAAGAAATAGAAAAAATCTATATAATTTTTTTTAAAGAACATTATGAAGATTATGTAAATTTTAGTACTTTAAATTAGTATACAATTACCAATAATCCTGGTCCAAATTTGATTAACCTCTTCACTAACATCTGTCAAAAAAAATTATAATATCTGCAAAAAACTCCGATACGGGGAGTCGAACCCCGGTCTCCACGGTGAAAGCGTGATGTGATAGCCGTTACACTATATCGGATACTAATTAGTACATTATTCTGATCAGGTGATGTAGCGATTGTATTATGTAAACCAGATGATCTTTCTACGTTTTCTCTTTCTCAAGGAATACTGAAATATACCTTAGTTTGATATATCACTTTTGAACGATTCAGCATATTAAAGGTGTTAGGGAAAGATAACAGGTGAGTTGTTAGTAATTTAACAGAATATTTTGATACATATGGATTATTTTAAGAAGGCTATTTGGGGTCCGGATCCTAAGGAACAGCACCGTCGCATTAAATCAGTTTTGCGAAAGAATGGTAGAAGTATAGATAAATCCTTGCAAGAATTATCAGCCTTACAAAATAAAACAAAAGCTTTGATTAAAAAGTCAGCGAAACAGAACGATACAAGGACTGTCAGGATATATGCAAAAGAACTTTACCAAATCAATAAACAGTATTCTCGTATGTACACATCAAAGGCCCAGCTTGATTCCGTTGGGATGAAGATCGAAGAGGCTTACAAAATGAAAACAATATCAAACCAGATGGCTTCAAGTGCTAGCTTAATGAGGGAGGTTAACTCGCTAGTCCGATTACCACAACTACAGAATACTATGATTGAATTGGAAAAAGAGTTGATGAAAGCAGGAATTATTAGCGAAATGATTGATGATACAATGGAAGCAGTTGATAACGATACTGAGATGGAAGATGAAGTTAATGCAGAGGTAAATAAGATTGTCGAAGAGTACACTACTGAAAAGTTCTCCAAAGTTAATGAAATTCCTACTACAAAGGTTGTAGAAGACACTGCTACAGAAGAGGAAATTCCTGAAGAAAATATTGACGAAGAGGCAAATAAGATGTTAAATGAAATGAGAGATCGCTTAAAAGCATTACAGAACTAATTATTTCAAAGTAAATTACTCGCATCGATAAACGCACTCATATAGAGTTAAGAAATTAACCGCTTAAATAATACATGATACAACAAGATTATTGCCATATAAGAACATTGTTATATGTAGAATAATAAATCCAAATTATATAAAATTATCATAAGTCGGAATATCGAATTTGCATACCTGCATATTTAGCATTAGGCAATGCGGGATATATAAAGTAACCCTGAATACATCTTACTTCAGCCGAAATTAGTTAACAAAATGGGAAAAGGAGAAAACAAATACATCCAATTTTTAAAAGGTAGATTTTTCTCTGAAAAATAAATATTATAGGAAGTGTTAACGTTGTTTCTAATAATCAGTAAAAGGGTTTAAAAGCAAAACTAATAAGTTATTTTTAGTATCTAAATATATTAATTGCTTTATTAATTGTTATATATTTCGATTGAACTAAATATGAGAAGTTATCCTAATGGAGGGTGTCCGTCCTTTAAAAGTTTATCATTATTGCAATGTATAACTCTACTTCTAGCATTTATCACACTCGCATCAGCTAACAAGGAGAAAGTTAGTAATAAAGATAATGAGATATGTGCTGGTATGTATTCAAAAGAGGATTGGAATGGTAAAGTTGATCCCTTCATATCCTTTAATTTAAAGAAACTTACAAACTCAGAAGAGGAAACTCCAAACATTGCTGTAGCCATTTATGATTTCCAAGACTTTCAACATTTAGGTGCTGAGTTGGATGATGGTACTATTCATTACATATGTGATGATTTCGCATTGGATTTGGGTTTATGTGAACAAGACCAAAAGGACCAATTTATTGTTAATGATGTGGTATATGATCCATATACTAAAACTAATAGATCTATGAGTAACCAAATTATGACATTTAGTCAAGATAGTATTGGTTTACATGATACTAAGTATCCAATTAAGAGTACAGGTTTCTATTGTGTTACCGTATTCAGACGTTCAGATACAGTCAAATTTAATGCGGTAGTTAATTTCAGAAACGCATATGGTCATTTAGCCGGTGTGGAGATTAATAAGCTACCATTATATGGTTTATTGGCTATTGGTTATGTTGTTGCTATGGCACTTTATTCGTTTGCTTTCTGGAAACATAAACATGAACTTTTGCCTTTGCAAAAATACATATTGGCATTTTATGTGTTTTTGACTGCTGAAACTATATTCGTTTGGGCTTATTATGATATAAAAAATGAAAAGGGTGATGTTGCTGGTACAAAGGTTTATATGATCTTTATTTCTTTATTGTCCTCCGGTAAAGTTAATTTTTCATTCTTTTTATTGTTGATTATTTCATTGGGTTACGGTATTGTTTACCCTAAATTAAACAAGACCTTAATGAGACGTTGTCAAATATATGCTGTGTTCAGTTTTTGTGTTCTAACCGCTTTCTTAATCCAAAGCTACTTGAGTGATCCTGAAGATCCTTCTCCATTAGTTCTGATCACATTTATTCCAGTCACCTTGTGCTTGTTCGCATTTTACTTCATGATTTTGAGATCTATGACTAAGACTGTCAGATATTTGAAAGAACAGAGACAGGTTATTAAACTGAATATGTACAAGAGATTGCTATTAATCATTTACTGTTCTGTTATATTTATGCTATGTGGTCTTGTTGTTACTTCTATTATTTTCATGGGCATGAATACTATTGATATGATTGAAAAGAACTGGAGATCCAGGTTTTTCTTTACTGATTTCTGGCCCACATTAGTTTATTTTGGAGTTTTCAACATTATCGCATTTTTATGGAGACCAACTGATACATCGTATATGTTGGCTGTGTCTCAACAATTACCAACAGATCCGGAAAACGTTGCTGATTTTGATTTAAGTGATCTACAATCTTTAGGCGAATCTTTGGATGGCATGGGTGAAGAAGACAACATAAGTATAATTACCAATGAAGCTCCACAAAATAGTAATATCAATACTAGCAATCAGGATAATAATGCCAACGATGAACTTGATTTAAATTTCTCAGACGATGATTCTCAGCAACATAAAGATAATCAAATCAACAAATAAATCATAAAATAAAAAAGATAAAAGATCGGAGAGTAACATAGCAGGCACTTTGTGACACTTTGTGACACTTCTTTCAAAAACAGTGCACTTCTCCTCTTTTTGTATATAATTAAAGACAAAAAGCAAAACTAATAAGATTAAGTACACTTTTGAAGATTGATATCATAGATATAAATCACTAATATAAGTCTGCCTTTATATTTTTTAGTTTTATCAGATCTATTTCATATGTATATAGTAATGAATCAAACGTCATCCGTGTAGCTTACACCTACTGATTTTCTCGCGATTATATTTTTGTTGCTAATTTCAGTTACTTTTTTTTTTCGCAAGAAATGAAAGATAATTTACGAGAAGACATTTAAAATTTCAGAGATGAAATGTATTTGAGTTCAGTTGTTAAAACCAAAAGACTGTAATAGATATACTAATAGATATACTTATTTAATACTTCTAGATTATAAGTAGTAATATATTTTACTGTTGTTTTTTTTTACTTTTCGTGATCGAAAAAGCTACGTTTTAATCGTTGTTGAGAACATTGGAAAATAGAAAATAACAATCGTGGTAAAACTGCGCTGTTCTCTAAAACTGATTTATATTGAACCAGTTCTAGAAATATTTTGGTTACTCCATTCCGTTCATCATATCAATTTTTCATTTAACGTATGAATACACGTTATTAAGAATCTAAATTTGAAAACAGAAATATGGCCTCCTTTATAACTGAAAAGAAAAATGAAAGAGAGAAGAGTAAATCTCTAGATTCCGGCAGGGACGGTTCAGATGATTTAACCAAATCTTCATCCAATACAACTCAGAAGAAGAGATTAAAAGCATCTAGAGCTTGTGATCAATGTAGAAAAAAGAAGATCAAATGTGATTATAATGAGGAGAGAAACGCTTGCTCAAATTGTCAAAGAAATAATGAAACTTGTGCTTTTGAGAGAATTCCATTAAAAAGGGGTCCTTCAAAGGGTTACAATAGAGCTAGCAATACGGAGACAACAAATGCTAACAACAGGAATAATAATAAAAGTGTACGATCAGGAAGTAATGATTTGAACCAAGACACCTCGGTAGTTTCTAAAAGCATCGATCCTAACAAGTATGGTGTTATTACACCAACAGGATCATCGTCTGTATTATTACCACCTCTATCACAATATATACCACAGACTAACCAAATAGTCAGCAATAATTCTATTAATAGTACAAATTTGCAGCAAGCCAATGATGATGTTAACATAAACGCAAATAATATTCCAAACAATACTACAGATACAAGTCAAAATATTAATAATAACAATAATGGCAGTACAAATAACAGTAGTACCAATATTGGCAATAATAATAACCATAATAATAGTAATAATAACAGCAATAACGGTACAGCTGGGAATAATAATTTAAATAATCCAAGTTTTAGTTTGGGACAACAATTTTGGAAAGTCCCATACCATGAATTTCCAAATCAACGACGAGGGTCTATTGATTCATTACCTAGTGATATTTCTGCAAGAAATATTAATGCACAAGAACAATTATTTTATAACCCTTCTCAACAATCTCCGGTTAATCCAAATATTTTAGGTAGTAATAATAGTGTTACAGGCAGTAGTAGTGGGGGTTACTGGTCGTATTTCAGAAACCCTAATTCCTTATCAAACCAGGAAGAACCTGATGTACAATTCCGCAGATCTAGCTCTATACCATCCTTGATTAGACAAACATCAAATTCTATATTGTTAGGACAGACACAACTACCACATCCAAATTCTTCACAGCATCAAGCATCATACCCATACTCACAGTTTCATCAACAGCCAATGGGTTCTAATTCTCTAAACCCATCTATTTCATCTTTTGGTCAATTTGCTTCAAATGGGTTCCAATCTAGGAATAATTCCATAGCGAGTGAGGCAATGTCACCGAGTGCTCCAGCTGCCTATCAAACAACTGCGTCAACGCCAAATATCAATGGCATACCTTTAAATCCATCTAGAGCATCCGATTCAGAAGACCTATTGAAAAATGATAAAAAGGAAAACACTGAACAATCAATCACAGCGGCAACTAGACGTAAAAGTGAGGGGTTAAATACTCCACCTACCATTACTCCACCACTACATGCAGACAATAAGGATGGTAATACGATTAGATCTTCCAAGAAAAGGAAGAGAAATTATTCAGGATCACAGCAGCATAAATCTGAAGAGAAAAGAAATTCATCAAATTTGCATAGGACATCCATGGCTTCTTTAGAATCTATGATGGCAACACCAGCTTCAGGAGGTCCAACTATGCACAATTCATGTGGTACGAATAGAGGTTCGGGTTCTTCTACTATTTTGTATGGCCAAATTACGGATGTCAAACTAATTGATTTGTACTATGAATTCATACATGTTGGCTTCCCAATTATCCCTCTTAATAAAAGAACATTAACTAACGACATTTTATTAATTAACACGCAGCCAATATCGGCAGTTCATGAATTGAATAACTACGTTATATTATGGTTTCGGAACTCATTAGAGTTGTTAGTTAGATTGGCTATCAAGAAATCAAAAAATGGAAATTTTTTTGATAGTAAATTCAATAACCCATTCGAGAAAGATGATGGAATAAAAAATAAAGAGACAGGTAATAAGAAATCAATGACAAGTATAGAAAATAATGAACAGCATGATAATAGTAATAATGATGATATGATGATGAATGAAATGTTTGAGCTTCAAAGTATTTTTATATCTGCATTAAATGAATGCTTCCAAAAAGTTGTAGACATACACCCAAAGTTCCGTGAGAATAAAGAACTAATATCACCGAAGGTGAAGATAATTTATTTATCCACTTTTATTATTCTGAATTATATCTTATCATTTGTTGGTTATGATAACTCTTTTGTTCTTGGAATGTCTGTAACTATTTTCAATGAATTCAAGCTTTATAGAGATCTTTTAATTGAAGATATAAATCGAGAACCTGATTTCAAAGATGATAATGACATGGTTTTAACTGGTTGTACAATTGTTTTCCGAAGACTGTATATTCTACTAATAATATTGGACTCACTGCAAAGTTGTACATTTGGTGGTCCAAAATTATTGAATATGCCAATCAAAAATACTGTAGAATTATGCTTCACCGATAGTAATATAGGAGATGGTAGTGAAAATGGACCAACTAATTTATTTCGAAGAAAATGGTGTGTTGAAGAAGACCCAGTTAAAATTGGATATATTATTCAAGCTTTGAAGCTTGGTGAATTTTTGACGGAATTGTCTATGAACAGGAGATCTATTAATACATTTACCATTGACACCGATGACCTACAGAATTTGGTATGGGAACCAACAACCAACGTTACGGACCACATGGATGGCCAACCTCTATTGAGTGTTTGTAGGCTGTTCCATAATCTATTAATTACCAAGCACAAGTTTATTAAAATACTCTTATCACTGAATAATGAGAAAAAAGATAACTTCCAAGTTTCTTTAACTGTTAGTGCGTTGATATCAGATACATTATGTGATATGATAACACAGATCTTGCATATTTTAACCCTAACAATGAGGCTAAATCCTACCAACAGCATTGATCCTAACTATCGTCCTGCCTCTTTAAGCCCCACAGGAACAGATGGTACACAAAGTGGCACAACCACGGTCGGCAGCACTCCTAATAATGCGACACCAAGTGATTTCTACCAGAAATTGTTAGGCCTTACAAAGGATAAAGATAAAGGCACTGATGCAAAGAGAGGCATAATTACACCATATTCTTTCTCAATGATTCATGAACTTCACAATATTATAAATATTATTAGGCAGTTACCCACACAACTCATTGGTATTGTCATGCAAGTTGCGTATGTTGACAATATGAAAGCACAAAATATTGTTGTAAGATTGTCTAACTCCATGAATGAGATCGTTCAGATTATGAGTTTATTAAATATGATAAAACCTTTTAAAATTTTTGAAACTGATCTAAATGAAAGGGTTCTGGTTGGTGATGATGATGTTGGCGAGTTGGTGATGAAGTCAAAATTTATAAAGAACGCTAGGTTTTCAGAGGAGGGTAAGAAAACAATACTGAGAAAATTTACTGATATAGGCTGGAAATTATTAGATGATTCTGAATTAGGATGGTTTTAAGTAATATAATAAAGTATTGAATATAATAATTAATTGAATTTGTAATATAAGTAGACACTTGAGATAATATAAGAATTATTTTTCTATGTTTGTAAAATATCATACATCAAAAGTTATTATTATTTAAACGGCGGGTAACTAATCCCTTGGATCAAAAACTAGATTGTATTTTATAGCCTTACTTTTAAGGTGTTGACATATAAGATGCAAAGTCAGCGAGATTAACGAGTAAAAATATAGAAGAATATATATACCTAATGCAAATATGGAGATTGATGGTAATACGCTGATATTTATAATTATAGTGATATTTTTTATCTTTTCAACACCAGGAGGTGATGGAATCTCATCTCAATATGAATTTACTCAAATGGAACATTTTAAAGGTCAATACAGATATGAATTAGAACAATTTCAAAATATGACGGTCGATTCTAATTTTAGGAATATTACTGGGTTTAAATTAAGTTATGCTGATGCTGTTCAGGTTCCTGAAAGAAATGCTACTTACCCAATTGAGGGAAAGGTATATGATAAATGGTATGAAAATGAAAAATATATGACCCTACCTGATGATATAATACAGTTGATAAAAAACGATATATGGAATACAACAACGAAAGATAACAATTTTCCTCCTAATATATCTAGTTCATTGAAAGGAAAAATTAATCTTGTATCGAATTTTCATTACAGCAATATCAGGATGCCAATACCAAATTTTTATAAGCCTCCTTCTGATTTATCAGATAACACACCACCTGAAGGGGAATCATATCCAACTGAATGGCCAACATATGGTGAAGTGCATAATGTAACATTTGATAGAGGAGAAATAAATATTCAAATTTCACAATTAGAAAATTACCAAAAAAGCAGGAAGCATATCTTGGAGGACCATGGTGACACTTGGAAATTATTTAATCTACAGATTAGTTTTAATGATAAAGGAGAACATGAAAAGCATTTTATTGATTCATTAGCAGTGTATGACGTTGTGAGGGGAAGAATCTTAGCCATGTCCAATAGTGCAAAATTTCATTCAATTTTTGCAATTCCACATTATCTGTCATCTAACCTTAATGACAAGGAGAAAGTACAAGCCTATACTGAGCTACAATCACTGATATCAAATTATCTTAATGAAACAAATTTTATTAATGGCATGACAATGAGCGATATAGATATTTCTTATGATAGAGCTATGATGAAATGTGAATATATGGCATTTTTACAACTAGAACCCTGGAACCAGTATAATAGGGATCAGCTAAAAATTATTGATGATGAACTAGAATGGCCATTGGGTAGGCCCGCAAATTTATCGAATTTGCCTCCAATACGAATCACTTCAGGTGTATTTTATTCCCCTGATTGTGGGATTCATTTAGGAATAAACGACGTCAAAGGTGAAAGATATGAATTGAAGATTAGAACAATGCGAACACATTTGTTATTTGGGATAGCTCTTTTTATTCTTCAAATATACCTCTTATTGTTACAAATGCAACATACTAATACGCCTTCTGGTATAAATAAGATTTCCTATTATTGTTTTTCAATGATAAATGTTGTTGATACTTCTGTTGCAACTCTGTTTTTTATGGCATCTAGTATACTACAGGAGTTATATATTCCTTTGGTAATTAGTGCCTTTGTAGCATTGTTGCTTTCGGCGATTTTTGAAATTAGGTATTTAATTTCAATATTTGCCTCTCAGGTGAACGAGCAATCAATTAGTGTTCGGACCTTAATGAGAGGTACTTCAAATGATGATAATAACAACCCAAGACCAACTATTGTTCCTGATGAAGCGGCTGTAAGTGGTGCATTATATGGTAGATATTTCTTCACGTTAATTATTTTTATCTTCGTGGTACTCAGTTCAACGTCATGGCCTCGAAAATGGAGAATGTTATTTGAATACACTGCAATATTTGCGTTGAATTCTTACTGGTTTCCACAAATTTATAGGAATGTGATTAAAGGTATCCCGTCAAGACGTGCAAGAGAGAGGGCAAGTAACGCTGTGAACAGAAGACAGAATCAAATGCCATTACTTTGGAGTTTTATTCTTGGAACCACCTTTATTAGAGTGGTACCAGTCGTTTATGTTTTTACATATTCTTCAAATGTCTTCAGACATCATAAAGATCCCAGATTTGTAGTTGCTCTGCTGCTATGGTTAGCATTCCAAGTTACAATTTTATACACACAAGATATCCTAGGTGCACGCTGGTTCTTACCGCAGCATTCAATTCCAGAAGGGTATACATACTTCAAACCAGTCTCATCAGAACATTTAAAGGAACATGGAAATTCATCTTCTGAAAATACTGTGGACTGTGCTATTTGTATGTCAGAAGTACCAGTTTATGTGACAGACATCCCTGAGTCGCACAAGGTTGACCAACATACTTATATGGTTACGCCTTGCAAACACATCTTCCACACTGATTGTCTTGAAAATTGGATGAGTTATAAATTGCAATGTCCCATTTGTAGATCACCACTGCCACCAATATAAAGTAGTCCAACGGGAATATGGTGACCCCATATTATATACTAAACACTTACTTACCTAATAATGATTATGACGCATATTTTAAGCTTCTTGTTTTCCAGAAAGAGTTGCAGAAGCAGCATTACCGTTTCTTTTTTTCGCGAAGATCTTGAGATGAAAATTTGAGGACCTCGAGAATATATAAATATGTGAGAACAGGGATATCAGTAAGCAATGTCTCTACAAAGAACTATAGATTCAATTAGCAATAATTGCATAAGGATTACAGAATGACACAGAAGAAGCAAATCAGAGCATGCTTATTTGACATGGATGGTCTTTTAATTAATTCAGAAGACATCTATACCATTACCTGTAATGAAATATTGACTAAATATGGGAAAGGTCCATTAACATGGGATGTGAAATTACAATTACAGGGTCTACCAGGTAAGGAAGCCGGTAATAAGTTAATTAAACATTATGGTTTACCAATAAATTTTGAAGAATACGACAGATTAAATGTAGCTTCTCAGGAAACAAAGTGGCCATCATGTTCGTTCTTACCAGGAGCAGAAGAACTTTTAAAGTACTTACATGAGAAGAAAATACCAATTGCCCTATGTACATCTTCAAATAAATCGAAGTTTGAAGGTAAAACAGATCATTTGAAAAGTTTTGATCTATTCGATGCTATTATTACTGGTGATAATCCAAGAATTCCTAAGGGTAGGGGGAAACCATGTCCAGATATTTGGCAAATTGGTTTAAAAGAATTGAACGAAAAATATAACACTAATATTAAACCAGAAGAATGCATTGTTTTTGAAGATGGTATTCCAGGTGTCCAGTCGGCTAGAGCATTTGGTTCTAACATTGTTTGGGTAGCACATCCAGAAGCTGTTCCTTTCTTAGGAAATACAGAAGAACGTCTAGGAGAAAACGGTGAAATTTTAAAGAGTCTTTCTGATTTTGAACATACCAAGTATGGTCTCTAATTTAAGCTAGAGGATATATAGTTTTATGTTATAAATTGTTCCCCTTCATGGTAGAAAGAAACAAATTATATCTCATTGTCTAACAGTGCAACAGTGAGGAATTATTTGTTTTGGTAAACCTGATTTTTATTTTATTTATCTTATCAAAAGTATAGGTTGAGTAGAAAGGTGTTTTAGATATACTTATTCTGGTGAATTATTTCACGCATGTCGTCTTAATAGCCATAAAGCCATTGAGAGTCACTTGCGGTGATAAGGTGTTTGATTAAAAATATTTACTACAAAAACATGTGTGCTATATCCTTCCAATAGTAGATGATTTTAAATGAAACGAAAAAGCTATGTTTGGCAGAAAGAAAGAACTCCCATAATTTTCCAATTAGGTATTATCTTTTCCTAGGTTTTTGAAAGACAATAAAACTAAATAAAGGCCAATATATCATGGTTATTACCATTATAACACAAGTTTATATTACAGACTAGGTTGTCCTTTTAAATATTATTATTGATAATTTGTAGAGTAGTAATGAATACTAAAAAAGAGTAAAACCAATTTCTTCAGACCCTTCAAGAGAAGTTCTAAAAATAATACTGACTGACCATATAAAATTTAACAATAAATTAAAAATCGATTCAATAATTATAATGATGATGTTGCTACTCATTCTTATTATAAATTAATGATAAAGTAAGCTCAATGAAGAGATCATTATTTTAGGTTTTCCTACTACAAATAATGACATATGCATTTACATTTGGTGTAATTTGTATCTCACAAACTCCTATTTAGTGATTAGCCTTCTAGTATATTTGTTGGAATTAACTGACTACAATTTATGTTATGAATAAGATATTATTAATTATCACATTAGTAAGAAATAACTATCGCACTCATGGAAAATTATTAATAAGGAATTACATGATGTAAATCATTATTAGAAATAAATTCCTCAGTTATTATTAGTAATGAAGGATTCTAGACTAAAGATCTATTAATTGAACTTAGTCGGCATTAATATATAAAGGGAATGAGTTGTCACATTCTCATTATAACTAATGCCTTAATTTATTACTCAATTGTTATATTTTATATAATCAATTGGCGTGAGTTTTATTACCTCTCTTATATAGTTTAAGAAGATACTGCTTATACTCTTAATTAATACTAACTACTAACTTACTAATTATCAACAATATTATTATTTATCATTTTCAAATAAATTAGTAAAACCTTACTCAGTTTTATGAAGGTTGGTCAGTTTATTCCAATAATCCATTTTACTAGCATTATTATTTTTTAGCAGTTTATAATAAGATGATATGTATGTTTCTTATGCTATCATCTCTAACATTAATTTTAACTTCTAATTGTCCAGTCTGTTGCAAATAATGATAGACATATATTAGATGTTCTATTATTATAAAGCATAAGGAAATACGAATGATGGTGACACGAACTGGATGTCGTGTTTTAAGAGACGCGGAATGACAGACGAGATGACACCAATTGGACCCTATTTCTTTCCGTACTGAGTAATATTAATGCCAACGTCGACACGAATTATTTATGACCAACATATAAGGAACTATCTAACCAAAAGCTATAAATAGAGGAATAATTAACAGATTGAACCTTCTATTATACCAGTAATTATAAGATATATTTACTTTGTAGCTTCTTCTTAACTCCTCAAAAACCTTAATTATTGAACCACGTAATAGTTAACCAAAATTGTTATAACATAAGTTGAATTTATACATGCTGTACTAAGATATACTAGTAAAAACAGAGA
>PPOM03000380.1:126010-171354 GCA_003708925.3 Kazachstania martiniae
AAAATACTGACACTTATCAGTCAGAAGAAGTGAGAATAAAAAAAAATGAATATTATATAAAGAAAGACAACTATTAGTATCGAGATACGAGAAATATCACCATATATGAAATCATGATTATATGATCACAAAGAACTAGAATAGTTGATTATTTCAATATTTATTATATAAGAAGGACAGAGTTCCAAATTCTGACAACTTAAGTAAAGACATAATAAAAAATACGATCTTTGAAACATATAATACTAACCCATTAAAAGTTCAACATTAATACCATATTTAGATATTATAAATTTAAACCGCTTTATACAACATACAATTATATATCCGTGAGTTCAGAAATAAACTACAACAATAAGTAAGACTCACTCTCGTCATAATCAAATTAATTCTCAAGTATCTCATCTTTATGTCGGATATTTATTAACCTACGGGTTGATATATTATGTTAACAATTTTATGGTTTCGTGGTCTAGTTGGTTATGGCATCTGCTTAACACGCAGAACGTCCCCAGTTCGATCCTGGGCGAAATCAATTTTTTTGTCTTAAGGAGGATCGGCCTTCAACTTAAAGATGAAAGTACTGGAGATTATGCTTAACAAATTTTTATATCTAATACATTTATAAACTAGATAAAAACCTAAACACAAAAATATTACAAATAATAATAATAATATTGATATTAATAATACAATCTAATTAAGAATTAATGAAAATAAAGTAACGAAAAATGATACGTTAGAGGATTAAGAAAACAAAATTGAAGGAGATTTCAGGGAAATAATTGAATTAAGATGATTTTAAATAATTTATTCTGTCTTTAAATCAGTATTTTGGTTCTGATTATTCTTAGCTTCTTGAAGTTTGGCAGTTTCTTCCTCAGTTGGATAACACTTTTCCCATTCCTTTAATTTCTTCTTATAAGCGTCAGTATATTTTGTTTTTTCAACTTGATTTAAATTTCTCCATCTTTCACCGATCAATTTTGTAATCTCAATTAAATTCTTATCTGGGTTCTCCTTCACAATTAATGGTCTAATTTCTTGAGTGAATTGAATAAATGGACCTGATGGTCTCTTTGGTGGTAAAGTCTTTTCATATTCATCTCTCATAACTCTGTATTTTTCCCAGTTGATTCTAAATTCATCATAATAAGGTTTCTTTTCATCATCAGTTAACTCCTTCCATTTAGCAGAAGCTAATTTTGATAATTCAGGAACTTTAGCATCTGGATATTGTTGTAATAATTCATTTCTAATGGACATAGAGAATAAAAAGTAAGCAGAAGATGGTCTTTTTGGGCCTTGCTTCTTCAATTGCTTTCTCTTTTCAATTCTACTTTGAGTTGTTGATAATTTCTTTGGAGCATTTGCATTTTTACCGTGTTTAGCATTACCATGCCCCCTTCCGTGGGATTGAGTTAAGGACTTTGGATGTTCATTATCTATTTGCTGCAAATTATGACCAGGTAAATTTGGTTGTTGCATAGCCCCCATTTGAGATAAATGCTGGTGACTTGCTTGCAAGCCCTGTTGTTGTAATTGATGGTTTTGAGGTAACATTGAACCATTATTGCTCATTGGGTTTGAACCATCTAACATAGCTTGATAATTGCCCATTCCATTATGGTAATATCTTTGAACAGATGGATTCATAAAAGATGGACCATTAGCAGCACCACCAGCGGCGGCAGCGGCGGCAGCATTTGGATTTAGATGAGCATTACTACTATTTGGTTGTTGTTGTTTTTGAGATAAATGTGATAAGAACGAATTATACATTAATTCAGAAAATTGTTGTTGATTGATATTAGATTGATTAGAATTATTATTTGAAGCTGTATTAGAAGCTTGCATATAATTGAAATCTTGTGGAATACCTTGAGTGTATTGAGATTGTTGTTGTTTGGAAGTAGCATTATTACTAGTTGATTGTGGTTGTTGATAATAAATTGGTTGTTGGCCTTGTTGACCTTGTTGAGGTTGTTGAAATTGGTGTTGCTGATATTGTCGATTTTGGAATTGATTCAAATTTGGTTGTTGTAACTGATTTGAAGTTGAATTCGAATTACCAGAATTTGAATTATTAGAATTAGATTGGTATTGATTAGCTTCACTTGAATCTAATTGTTGGTACTGTAAAGAATGATCTTGAGTAAGATTTAGTAGACCATTGCTATTACTGCCTGCTGGGTTAGCAACATTGCTATTGTCAGTCTTTAGGGTTGAATTAGAGTTTATGCTCTGTAGGTGAATATTGGAATTCATTCTCGGTCGTCGTTTTTCTCTAACGATAGGTGGAAAGAAGTTTCTTAAGATAAGCAAAGTCCTTTTTAAAAGGGTTTTTCGTTTAAACTTTCTTTGTTTCTTGTGGCCCTCTTTTTCCTAATAGTAAATAAATTCCTAATATAATTATTTGAATTTATTTAATTTAAGAAAGATTTCTAAATTAATAAATTTGATAAAAAGAAGATGAAGAAAGAAAGAAACTTAAAACGGATGGTGTTTTTTTCAATTAGATAAGAAAAAAATGCTTGATTAGTTGAAGTTTTTTTGTCTTTTAGAAGCAAAGAGATATTTGAATTAAATGAATTTATCAATTAATTGGCTTATCAAAATTTTATAGGTTTCTTCTATAATGAGATTTTCTCGAGCTTTGTTTCTTAAACTAGTGATTAAAATATAACTAGAAAAATTGTAATGAGTAAATTAATATATCTTACGCTTATATTTAATCTTCACTTATTTGTTTATTTTGTTTTGCTTTATTTTTATTAGTTATTTTGTTTTGAAAAATAATAAAGTTAATAAAGTCGCGTTCGCGTTCGCGTTTCGTAGAGTTTCGTATAAAGTGTTAACACTGTTTCAATTGGTTACCCTAACTTTAAATTTTATTTCCTTTTTGAATTCTTATAATTTTCTTTGAAAGAAGAATATGGTATGAGTGAATTCAATTATGAGAAATTAATAGTATTGTGACACTGAAATATTTGATGAAGTAATGCGTCAAATCAATATTATTATGATAGCAGTAATGAAAAAAAAGATTAGTAACTTTTCTATGTAGTCTCTTTACTTGGTACTGGTCTACTCTTTTGCTTTTTTGCTTTCTCTTGTTGTTGTTAATGTTAATAATAAGGAGGAAGAAAGAATTTCTGTTGTAAGAAAAAAAAAATATAGATTTCCGGTTTGCTTTATTTTGTAGGGTGGAAAAAAATGAGCAGAAGCAAAAAAATTGTATGTGCACGACGATAAGGTAGGGTAGGGATTTCTATTCTCTTTTATGCTGTATAACTTTTGATATGTATTACGTTAATATTCTCTAATAATTTAAAAGAGTGTAGCAATAGTAACTATGTAGATTTTAAGAATTCTTTGTACTTGTTTTCTGAACTGAAAGTCTGCAATAGTTTATAATAATGATAAGGAGGATAAGAATAAAACACTAGTAGTAGTTTTGTCAGTAGTTTTTAGTCTTCAAAGGAAGTATTGTATGTACTGTTTACTTTTATTTCAATGCAGATATTATTTACTACTAATAGTTGATAGTATAAAAAGCAGTTTATACAGTGAAGGAAAAAGTTGTAGAGTATGTATGTATGTATGTATGTATAAATGACGAGGAAAGGAAAATAGTATGAGAGTATTATTTTCGTCCTATTAAAGGAAGTAATGTATATATCTTTGGGTAAAGAATCACTAAAGCATATTGAGAAAATGAAGAAGAAGAGGAAGAAGAAACAAAAAAAACATACGAATAACGAGTAAAATGAGATAATTTTTCATGTGGTGTTTTGTAGAATGAATTGTGCGTTACACTGGACCTTTTCTGGTATTTTTGTGCGTTATCGCATGAGGATTTTTAAATAGGGCTTGTCTTCCGTTTTTCTAACGTACGCGATTTTCCCCTTGTATCATCAGCCGAATCCCTGCCTTTTACCATCATCTTATCACAGTTACCGGTGTTGTCTCCCGGCAGGAGAACCATTCTCCGCCTAGCAATTGTAGCATGTTGTCTGTCTGGATAATGAAAATAGTGCCGAGTGGTATAAGTACGAAACAACAAAAAGTATCTACAGACCTTAGGACAAACAAGAACACGAAGGAAGCAAGAATATCATTTGTAGATATAGGACAAACAGAGCGACACAATGGCCGGAAATGATGTATTTCTATTCTATAGCTTACCTTTTTTTTTGTTTTAGTAACTTTTCTTTTTATCTTGTATGGTGGCTGTACGAGTACTTACATCCATTATAAGAAAGACTACTCTAACACAGTCAATTTAGACTACGCATGTTGTTAATAATGAGTTTATTGGTAAAATTCCTTAAGCTTAGCTTTTAGGTAATTATCTATTAAGTAGATAACTACAATAGTACTACACATTAGTAATACTATTTTGAACATCATACCCTCATGGTTTCTGTCTGAGAGTAAAATTGGCAATCAAAAAACGATTTACCTACTACATAAGCATATATATTGACGTTACTCTTCACTTAACTTCGTACATTATTCGTAAAGATCTTTTGTTCAGCATAAGTGAAGCAAATATCTATATGGTACATAAACCGCTTTACGTCGTCATTGTTCCCTTTTTTTCTCGAACAGCATTTCAGCTTAATAAATTAATTAACAAGTATCTCCAGAGCCCTAAGTACTTACGAAATAGTTGTATATCTCTTAAATTCCTCGATATTAAACAAAAAATCGGGAACTATGGTTTTATGGTTGTCTATTTAAGCTTCATGAGGATGGAGAATTTGTGGTCAATCTAAATCGTGGTTTGTTATGTAAATTTTGTGAAAAAGAAAGATGGCATATGTCTTAACCTTCTGTTCTTCTTTCAATTGATTTACAATTCTGTTGATATTATTAGCTTCTTGATGTCTTAACTACTTACTCTATTGAAGTGTCGAATAATTTTGATTGTCATATATGAAAATAAAATAGCAGAATATGGTAAACTAACCGTGATATTCGTTTTTTTAACAATGAAGAAAGCACGGGAAGGTCAAAACATATTAGGCCTGAGAAATCCTATCGAATATCATTCAAGTCTTTAATATGATTAAGGTATTCATATTTTATAATCTTTACCTGTGGGTTCATATTCTAATTTGATTCAGTTATTGCAATTACATAGTAAGGTTTTTCTTATTCTTATTAGCAGCTATAGGTATAATTAATTTCTGTCTATCGCTGTGTGAATAATTTGTTATTAGTGGTATACCCTCTTCTGTGGCATTTGCCTGAATATTCTGCTTTTTGTTTTTTCTCACGGCTTAGAAACAGCACACCATTCGAAAGAGATTAACTTTTTCAAAACTCTAAAACAATGAAAGATAAGATAAATGTGACACAGAAATTTCAGTATACATGTAAAATCAAAAAAAAAGTGAATTATTGATATATATACCACGTAAATCAGTTGTATAGACTAAAAAAATAAAGTTATGTTGTTATCAAGTGTTAAATTGTTTTTATGTGGCCTTCGTTCTTTAAGATGGGTAAGAGGCCCCTTCGCCATTAACTTTGGGATATAGACATATTTTACTAAGATCTAAAAAAGTAATTTTTGTCAAGGAATATGATAGTATCTTACTCAATATAGCGAATATTTCTTGTACCCAGTATGGTCTTCTGATATATACGCACTAAACCATAGATTTAAATAAAAACAGTCAGTGACCCTCTTGTTTATATGATGTGGATATTTTATTTAAAAATACAATGGAGGAATATAGACAAACGTGTCATAATGAACATTATATATTATCGACCTATCAAATACCACTCATTGCTTGAATGAGTTTTGACTATTACGTCAAATCATGCTCTTTACTTTTAAATAAAGTAAAATGAAATTACGAATGGTTCGTTTTCTATGTGTGCGAGCTCATAGTTATTCTAAAACTTATAATGGTATCTTCTAAGCTTATAAACTACACTGATGTTTTTAAAAAATTATCATTTAGGTATTTCGGAAGGTTTTGTCCAAAATCATTTTTTTTGCTTTGAGGGTATTTCTTATTTAGGAAGAGTATGTAGCTATCTATTCTATTGTTGATTTAAAATAATGCCCAACATTAAAATATTGCCCTTAGTGGATGCAAATATATCTTAATTCCCTACTACTGATATCGAGGTACTAACAGGGTACGCATATATTTCACCTTTGCTAGGAAAACTTTAATAAAAAGAAGAAAGAAAAAGAAAAAATACAACCACTTCACGTATTTTCTTTGTCAAAACTTTATTATCCCATTTTCTTTATGACTTATCGAGAAGGAATTTAGATCAAATGGGGTGTTAGTATATAGAATATTCTGTTCTGAAGGGAATTGTATATCTTCAAAATTATATCTACTCGGTTTGTATTACTAAAAGCCGATATACATCATTTTCTGCGCGAGATCTATGTGCTTAGATATCATAAAAGCTACCTATAATTTTACCAAGACTTTTTATAATTGGAATATTTCTAATGATCTGCACTTCATATAAGTGTATTGAGGAATGTACCGTTCTATAATTGGTTCCAGAACACAATACCTACATCATTTTCCTCGTATTTGCTGTTTTCGCGCCATATACTGATTAGGAAATGGTCTTGTTGAGTGAGTTCTGCCGAAACTAAATGAAATGTAAAAGTCACGGTACGATACTGAAACAAATCCCTTCCGGGCATCCATGGAATATATGATTACGACTTTTACCTGTATATATATCTAAAAGAACATTAAAGAATAACTTAATATACGATACTAAGACCAGGACAATTATAACACACAAGAAATGCGTGGGTTATTATGTTTAAGCACGGATTCAGTTCAGATTTTGGCAGATGTGCCATTTTTTTTTTCGAGTTTCTTTTTTTTCTTTTATCTAAACAACAAAATGCGAAACGTGTGATCTGCGTATTTTCGGGCTTATGCTATAGCCACGTCTACCGAGAACTGTAAATCTTTTAAGCAAAAGTCAACCAATTAAGAAAGACAGGTTCTAAATTTCGACTCAAAGTCACTAGTATGGGATATATGGTAGAAATTTAACTTTGAAAGTATTTGAGGATTTTGCTTTATTCTTTCTTTTTAGTCTCAAACCCTACAATTTAGCGCATCTGTAAAAGGAAGGTAAACAAAATAGGAAGTTTAAAAAAATAATCTGGTACTACCTACCTTCAAGGCACGAGATTTTCCCTTTTCACCATGAGTATTTTTATAACATAGCGATGATAATATTACTATGTGACAACATCAGCAGAGTAGCAGATTTATGTTTAATAAAGCTTCTTTAGTGCCTAAACAGTTTTTCATATCTCTTCTCTTTTAGAACTCTGCCGGAAAGTATTATTCCATTTCCACGGACAATGAACAGGGGAATAAAAGGCCAACGGTGATAAAAATATTAAAAGCGTTCCTCAAATATCATCTAAGACATCGCAAAGATTATAGCCAGAATAATTAACATCCATCAATATGGACTGGTAAATAAGTGCAGACAGAAAACCCTAATATTTTTTTTTTGTTTTTTGGATTTATTGTCATTTCTCTTGTTGGTCCTCGTGTAACATACCCAATTGGAAATAACTAATATTAAATTCTATTGGTAAATTTAAAATTTTATATCTATCAAAAGCAATCAATACCGTAATACGTTGATGTAACTTTTAAGTGTATAATTATCATTACTTTATTTTCAATTGAAAGTTCTCATTTTGCCTAACTAATTTTTGCGACGCATTAAGCTAAAGAAAACGAAAATGAAAAATGGGAGAAAAATTAGAACGCAAATTAGACTGATTGATTTCATGATGGCACTAGAAATAAATTTAAAGTAACAATTAATATGGATATTATTTGAATGTATGTAGGTTACATTGCTAAATAGGTTTTAAATAATTTTTGAATAATATTTATATAATATACAACAATTGCATTCTAAAATTTGTTGCTGTATTCTTTTATCATTGAAAGAGTTCCTGAAGATGAATAAATAAATAAGAATAATAACGATAATGATGACGATGATGAAAATGCACAATAAATTCAGGCTCTTATAGTTTTACTTTGAGTAACAGCTATTCGGATGAGTTAAATTCATTAAGCTTCTAATCCTATGAGGTGGAAAAAAACAGTTCGAACATCCTCTCTGTGAAGTTGACCGTCTTTCATCAAAACTTTCATATCCTTGTTTTGGAAATCTGCCAAAGGATAATAATCTTGAATTGCCTTCATCAATAATTTCATATGTTTTAACTTCATATGCTTAAATAAATTATCTCTTCTTTTATGTCTACTTTTACACCATGGACAACCAAATGGTCTTTCTGATGAATGTTTTAATAAATTTCTTTTTAATCTGGAACTTCTCTCGATTTTTTGGCTGCAATTATGAATATTATTACTTGGAGAGAGACTTTTAGAGGATTCATTTACTGTTTTATTAATATTGGTGGTAGTTGCTAATGGTGGTAGGGGTATGGAATACTGTTCTATTGGAGTAGGAACAGAAAAACTTTGATTTTGAAAAGTTGGACTGTTATTTGAATTATTTATCAGAGCCATATTGCTGGCACTTACTGGTGGTGTGCTACCCTGGTAAAACATGCTAGTATTCTCATTTGGTATTGGAACTACATTATAGTTCAAATAATGAGATGAGCCACTAGGAATAAATACATTGCCTAATGGAGAGGTAGGCACTAATTGCTGTTGAGAGTCGAAGAATATTTTTTGTTGTGAGGCAATAGGAATTTGTTTACCATTTGGTGTAGTTGGAATGTTATTATTACTTGGTATCATTACTAAGATAGGAATAGTATTTGGAGGTGGTGGTGGTGGTAATTGGATTGAATGGTTTCTATTGTGTAAATATTCTTCTATACGTGGTAATGTAATTTCATTTGAACTGAGAGTATTCATTGTTTATTCTATTATCACAGATAACCCTTGTTTTTTGATAGTTACTTTCTTAAATAGTATTTATAACTATTAATTATAATTTTAAAAGTATTGAATTTAGGTAAATTAAAAGACGAGAATTTTACTAAAATTTATAATAGTTCAAAGTGAATGATCTTTTATAAGAACAATAAAACATAGAAAGATTATTTGAATATATTGCCAATGATTTTCCCTTTTAACTTGGCCTTAAGATATAAGCTTTTTTGGATGTTAAGAGAAAAACTGAATTTAAATTTTTTAAATCATATATATTTGTAGATACCTCACTCTGTGCCTATCTGTAGGTGTATTTGTGTGTGTCCTTTAGTTTATTCTGATGAATTTAGAACTAAAAAATGATAAGATCCAAATGTATATCGATTCATTGTAAATCGAAGTAGAAAACAACAAAAATTCTTTTTTATGCCAGGTTCCTTAGAATAAAGAGTGAACTAATGTAAGAAAATTTAAGTAGAATAAAATATCTAAGTAGATTCATTATGCAAGACTGTACTCTCCCGGAATCACCCACGAAATCACCATGAACTCATAACTAGGCGATCACCATACTCATGAAATCAAAGTGATACAAAACAAAATTCTATTTAATTTTCTCCCTGTATTTTTAGTTTGAAATGAAAATTTAAAGTTTTAGTTTTGCGGGAGAACTCACGCACATACAATTTTTCTCATTAGGACTCTTTCTGTGAGTTGTTATTATTTTATAGTATATCTTACAGAATATTCGAAGAACAAAAGAAAAAGAGCAAAAAAAAGAGTGGTTATGGAGGTAAAATCGAGATTTCATTTCCCATAATGAGAGTGGAAAAAAAACAGGAAAAAGAAAAAAATAGCAAGCATCATTTGAATCATTGAAGTATCCCTGTAGAAAGTAATTATACCACAAGCTATAAGAGTTTGTATACATAAGCCGTTTTATTCAGCATTGAAAAGGGAGCGGAGTTAACAAATTTTATAATTATTCTATTTAACGATCAAAAGGGAGTATTCATAATCACGTACAAAGATATGGTTCAAGTTCTCGTAAGCAGGAATATTGTCTGATACATTTTTTGATTGCTAAATATCTCTATTTCTTTCCTTTCCTAAAATGCAGACCAACCTTATTTCTACTTTGGGACATACTAAGAAAGCGCAGTGATCTATAAAGATTTAATCATAGAGATTCTGCAAAAATAATGCGATAATATCCCTATACAAAGGCTGGCTTCTCACAGAAGTTAGTTCATAAGTGAATTTTATGTAATATTCGTGTGTGCCATGAACTACTTTTTCCCGTGATCTGAATTACTGTAGTATGATAAAAAGCAGGGAATTTAACCCTGAGAAATTCAATCGAGTGTTTTTGTCCTACAATGTTTTCTTACAATTTCACGAGAAGAAATATTTATTACACCTGATATAAATTTTAACACGCAAATAAATTGCAACTCGTTTTAAATAATTTAAGATTACATTTAATCCATTTTGAGTATATTCAAAGTAGTCATGTGCCTCTAGAGTACTTTTTTAAAGTAGAATAGCAATCCTCTATACAGAATCTAGTGTATATTTTATTTTTGCAGTTCACTCCATTGCCCGAGTTCTGACGGTTAGCATCAACTTAGCAATTATTTTCCACATCTGGACTTCACCTACCTATTCGCCGGCCGGAATTTGAATATGCAGTCTTCTAGTTACTTGATAGAACTATAACAAAATTGAAGCATGATCTATGCTTAGATTTACTTCCTGTTTATCCAATTAACTAGATTTTGTGCATACCTTCAATAGGAGTATATAGGGGAATAAATTACCTATCCGGGTTGCTAGAACTTTGGATTAGTTCAGAATATGCAATCCTCAAAAAAGTAATTTGAATTATACAAATCGGTCTCACATTAAGATGATACTCTAATTTTTAATATGTTTTTACAAACAGATGCTAAAGGATAATAACATACCAAAAATGCGGTTAAAGTTTCTCTATTCTATAATAAAGAAACTACTACTAAATAAAGCTTGATATCTGAAACGTAATCAATCAGTCAAAACCATCATATAGTCGTAAGCTTTTATTTTGAACCAGCCATAATAAAAAGAAACACCGATCTGAGCCATGTGATATTTCACGATGGGTATGAAAAGATTTACAGATTTTTAACCTTTCTTGTAAAAGGTATTGCGTACAAGCATTTTAGTAATTAAAAATAAAATAAAATAGCAAAAAAGGACACAAGGAGAGCTACGCTACTGCAGATTAATGAATCACAAGATGCAAGATTTGGACAAAAGTTTCTTCAATTCTTCATTCGTACGCATGTTTCCTTCATTTTTTTTATTCTCCGCGAGTTTTTAGCATAATTGTTTTCTGCCTCAAATTCGTCATTTTCCGTAACCTATCAGTAGAACTTCACAGATCTCTCTAGCTAGTATTGTGTAACCTCAAAAACTCCACATATTTTCTGTAATTCCTGATTGTAATTCCTCCATAGCTTTGACAACGCATACTACACGTAATCTTTTATGCATCTAGTAAACTCTGACTAAGCGAGTTCTAGTGTCTTTGTGGCCATATTTAATTTTTGCTTTGTAAAGCAAAGAGAAACGATGAAGAAAAAAATGAATCCAACATTAAACTAAAAAGTAGCTTCTCTAGGTTTATTCTAGTCATATCTTTCTGTATTATTGTATATTTCCTTCAGCTTCAAATTTTCAACATTTTTTTTTTATAGAAAGAACTTCTATTGTCTTAACTGAAAAAAAATAGATTTTGCTGACCTCGTAGATGCAGTTAAAGAACCTAGAGAAGAATTTTAAAAATAAGATTAACCGGTCTAAAATACCGGATGTTGTTAGAATGGGCAATATATCGATCACTACTCGTGGCACATTCTTTTGGAATGTTAGATTGATATATACGAATAAAGAACGGCATATGGATTCCAGTGTATAACTGCAAGCTAAAAAATTCTTGCCTCTCAGGTTGTTAAATATAGAGGCAAACTTCTATTTAACATAATTGTTTTACTATTTGTATCCAACTCTAAAATAGTTAAAAATACTCTTTATTCTAATTGCTACAAGTATTTCTCACGTAGAGTAAGAACGAAATGCCTGCGCTAAATTAGTCTTAAATTAACCCAATGCATAGACAAATTTGTTCGAGAGATTAAGTAATGTAAATGAGCGAAGAAGCATCGGTAAGAGGTAAATAGTCGGACCGAATCTTAGGTTGAATTACGCAATTATTCCTTACAAAAACTTTTATATCAGAATTAAAGCGACAACGATATTTTCTGGAAGAGATTACAAAAGATTAAAACTAGATTAATTTATTGATTCGTTGATTTATAAAATACAGAAGAAAAAGGAATGATATGAGGTTGTACTATATTTATCCCTATTAATTATGAAATGAAATGGTTTATCAAGCTCGTTACATTAGGTTTCAAAATTATTAGACTAGTGAATATGTCTTTGTTCTTTTTCACTTACTAAATTTGGTTGGTGTGGATAGTTTCATCGAAATCGACTTTAACTAATGGTCTATAAATTGGTTCCCACATTTGCTGTCTGACCCATTCAGCACAAGCCTCGAAGTCACGAGGTACTTCGACTAATTGTCCTGGTTTTGCAGGATCTTCTTCACTCTCAATCCTGGCAACACCCTCTTTGATTGCCTGTAATATAACTGCGGCAGCGATTCTGCAGGATGTGTTGTTGATAACTTCTAAACCTGGTAATAAACCTGGAGTAGAGTCATTTTCCTTCAATAGAGATAAAGCGGCTAATTCGTCCACAGCGGCAGAAATCATTCTATCACTAATTGTGGTAGCACGTGATAACACAGCACCCAAACCAATACCTGGGAAGGAATAACAATTGTTATTCTGAGAAATTTTGTAACCGTTAACAGGTGGGAATGGTGAACCAGTTGCTACCAACGCATCATTGTTGGTCCAAGCCATAACATCTTCTGGAACAGCTTCGTGCAATCTAGTTGGGTTGGATAATGGGAAGACAATAGGTCTCTTATTATGCTTGTACATTTCTTGGATAATTTCCTTAGTAAAAGCACCGGCTTGTGTGGAACAACCAACTAAACATGTTGGCTTAACATTGGAGACAATATTGAAAAGAGACTTAGTGTCAATATCCTTCCAGTCCTCATCTGGTTTAGCAAAAACATGCTGTTGAGCAGTAGAGCCAGCTTCATAAGATTGTAAAATTAAACCACGTCTATCCATTAAGTATATCTTGGATCTGGCTTCTTCCTTCGACAAACCATGTGTAACCATGTGATTAACAATTTGGTCAGCAATACCTAGACCTGCGGAACCAGCACCATAAACTAGGACCTTAGTGTCTTTTAATTCCCTGTGAGTGTGCTTCAAAGCTGCGATTAAGGATGCCATGACAACAGCACCAGTACCTTGGATGTCATCATTGAAACATGGTACTTCATTTCTATAACGTTCTAAGATTCTTCTAGCATTCTTAACACCGAAATCTTCAAAATGCAAAACAGCATTAGGATATAACTTTTTGACTGCCTTCATGAATTTATCTATGAAATCGTCATATTGTTTACCTCTAACTCTTGCAAATCTATTTCCTAAATAAAGTTCATCCCTGGCAAGTTTCTTATTGTTGGTACCAACATCTAAGCAAACTGGAAGGATACGACCTGGGTGAATACCACCACACAAAGTCATTAAAGCTAATTTAGAGACTGCAATACGAACACCACCGACACCTTGGTCACCGATACCCAAAATACCTTCAGAGTCAGATACAACAATATAATCAATATCCTTAGCAGAACCACCATAAGCAGCTAGTCTTTCTTCAACAGAATCAGGCTCAGTAATATCTAAGAAGACACCTTCTGGCTTTTTAAACCTGTCTGAATATGAAGAGATAGCATCACCTTCTGTTGGTGTGTAAATAATTGGAACTAATTCCATGATATGCTTCTTAACCAAAGCAAAGTAAAGAGTTTTGTTGGTCACCCTTAGATTGGTCATGAAGTCATTTTTACCGATGGAAGTCTTCAAGTAACATAATTGTTTATAAGTTCTTTCTAATTGTTCATCTAATGAGTTCACCTGAGGAGGTAACAAACCATCTAATTTAAAATCCTTACGTTCTTGTTGCGTAAAAGCAGAACCCTTATTAAACAGAGGTGAGTTTAATAATTGAGAACCAGTTAGAGGACATTCTACTGGACCATTGACTAATAATTTTGATAAGGTTGGAGCAGTCTTAGAGTCTTTATTACGATTTAATTTACCTGATTTTGTGCCATTTAAAAAATCAAACCCTAACTTTTTTTCAATATTAACTGTGCTATCTCTTGAAGTTATAGCTTTGTTACTTCTAGTATTAGAAGAGTAGCAACGGGCTATGGATTTATTTAAATTTTTTACCAAATTCAAATTACTTGTCTTAGCAATCATCATAGCTAAAAAGTTTGAAAATTTTTAGGTTATGTTCAGAGCCTTTATTGTAATAAAACAAAGGTTTATCACTGTTCAAAATGTTTACCTTCCAGTAGTTTACTTTTCTATATATATATATATGATGATTGATTATATAACCTGATTAAAATAACTCATCGGGACTGAAAATTTTTCTTCTTCGCGATAATTTCCGAAAATGAGATATCTGTACGTAGCTTTCTCTGCACTGTTTCATAAAAGAATATAGAATCATACTATTAAATTAATTTCAAAGAACGTAAAACCAGACTCAATTAACAATGTGATATAGTTAACAAGATATAATAGAGAGGCTTATAGATGAAGGAATAGCAAGGGAGACAGTTAATCGATGAGTAGAAGATGAATGATTCATATCAAAGCCAATTGATTGGGTAGTGTAATAATATCTTATATCTTATTGATTAATTGACAGTATTTTGATGCGCGTTTGTCAAATGACCATGTTAGCAGCGATGACTCTTTTTTTCTGGTAACTTGTTTTTGCAGCAGATTTTGGGGTAAAATAAAGAGGCTAGCTTTCAGCAGTTTCAGGATATATGACTATTATATTAAATTTTAGTGATCAATTGTAACGATCACTAATGGTGAAACAATGAAGGCTATCTTGGTTTATCATATGATTACGTGAATTTAACATAGAGATCACGTGATGGGATATATTTTGGAAACTTTTAATTTTGAAAAACTACTTGAAAAGAAACTAGCATAAAGAGTGTATTTCTTGGTATACATATATGCGTTCAAGTAAGTAGAAAGTATAGACTATATAGAGGATGGATAGGTCTATTGATGATATTGTAAAGAACTTATTGAAGTTCGTGGTTCGTGGTTTTTATGGGGGTTCCTACATCCTTGTCATGGATGCTATTTTATTCCATTCTGTACTAGCGGAAGAAGATTTAAAACAGTTGTTAAATATTAATAAAACAGAATTAGGTCCACTGATTGCTAGACTAAGAGGTGATAGACTTATCTCAATTCATAAACAGAGGGAGTATCCTCCAAATTCAAAATCGGTTGAAAGAATATACTTCTATATCAAATACCCTCATGCAGTTGATGGGATCAAATGGAAAGTTCACCAAGTGGTTCAGAGACTAAAAGATGATTTAGATAAAAATTCTGCGCCTAATGGCTACATGTGTCCGATATGTGAAACTAAGTATTCACAGTTGGAGGCAGTTCAACTATTAAATTACGATAGAACTGAGTTTTTGTGTTCCCTATGTGATGAACCATTGATCGAAGATGATTCAGGTAAGAAAAATAAAGAGAAGCAAGATAAATTGAACAGGTTAATGGATCAGATTCAACCAGTTATTGATTACCTGAAAAAGATTGATGATTCAAGAATCGAAGAAAACACTTTCGAGTTTGCTTTAGCCAGATTAATTCCACCTCAAAACCAATCACATGCTTCATATACATACAATCCCAAGAAAGGTTCAACTATGTTCAAACCTGGTGAGTCTAATGGTCTTGGTAATGACAGTTCAAGACGTGCAGGTGCTAATTCTCAAGCTACTTTACATATCAACATTACGACTGCTAATGATGAGATTGCACAACGTCAACTACAAGAAAGACAGGTTGAAGAAAAGAGAAAGCAAAATGCTGTTCCAGAGTGGCACAAGCAGAGTACTATTGGTAAAACTGCATTAGGTAGATTAGATGAAGATGAAGAATTTGATCCACAGACAACACAGCAGGCCAATTTAGCTGTGGATGGTGAGATTCAAGCCACCGGTGAACAAACTGTATATAATAACCGTCATACTTTAACAGAAACTGAAATTGAGGAAAGAGAAAATGAAAGGACATTATCGGATTACTATGCCCAATTGGCTAAAAAACAAGCGGAAGATAATAAGGATGAAGAGGAAGAAATGGACGAGGAGGATATGGACGAGGATGAAGATGCTTTTGATGAGGACTTCGAAGAAGTTGATGTTAATGAAAAACGTGAAAACTCAATATCTACGAACAGCGATAATAATACCAATGAGGCCGGCAATAATTCTAATAGCAATGCTACTAAAAATGACGAAGATGAAGATGAAGATGAATTTGAAGATGTTGAAGATGAAAGCAAACCCCAATTACCAATAAAGGAGGATCATACCAAGGAAGAAAATGATGATGACATGGACATTGAATTTGAAGATGTCTAATTTCACATAATTCTAATATATAACTTACGCATATTTTATAAATCATGACACATAGATAGGTAAACATTAGTTTATGCTCCTTATTCTGCTAAAGCCGTGGCATCGATTTTTTTCTTTTTCCAATGAAAAATTTTGATTGTAAGAAGAGAAAATTTTTACTTAATCAAAGTTAGTATTCCACCACGATACAAACACCACTAATCATTGTTTGATAATTAACTTAAAATGACCAATAACTCGTTAAAGACTATAGCGACTACCGCATTTCTTTCTGTTGCAGCAGTTAAAGGTATTGAATTCGCATGGAACACATACAAACAGCATCAGGAATTACAAAACCATAACGATGGCAAAAAGAATATAATTAAAGCTACTGTATCCTATGATGAAGAATTATTCAAAGAACAATTAGCGCGTAACTATGCTTTCTTAGGTGAAGAAGGTATGGAAAAATTAAAGAAACAGTATATTGTTGTCGTTGGTGCCGGTGGTGTCGGATCCTGGGTTGTCACAATGTTATTACGTTCTGGTATCACCAAAATTAGGGTTATTGATTTTGATCAAGTCTCTTTAAGCTCTTTAAACAGACACTCATGTGCAACCTTAAAGGATGTCGGTACTTCTAAGGTTGAATGTTTAAAGAAACATATGGCTGGTATTGCTCCATGGTGTGAGTTTGATGCTGTTAATGAACTTTGGCATAAAGAAACTGGTGATAGATTAATTATGGAAAACGGTAGACCAGATATAGTAGTTGACTGTATTGATAATATCGAAAGTAAGGTTGATTTATTGGAATATTTGCACAAGAACAACATCGACACCATTTCATCTATGGGTGCGTCAGCTAAAAGTGATCCAACTAGGGTTAATGTTGGTGATATTACAAATACGGAAGAGGACCCATTAGCCCGTGCTGTGAGAAGAAGATTAAAAATTAGAGGTATCACAACTGGTATTCCTGTTGTTTTCAGTGCTGAGAAACCAGATCCACGTAAGGCCAATTTATTACCTTTACCAGAGGATGAATATCAGAAAGGTAAAGTTGGTGAATTAAGCGCATTAAAGGATTTCCGTGTCAGAATATTACCAGTGCTAGGTACTATGCCTGCTATCTTTGGTTTAACAATTGCCACATATATTTTAACAAAGGTTTCAGGATATCCAATGAATCCAATTGAAGGTAAGAACAGAATTAAAGTATATGATGGTATTCTACATTCACTAGCAGGACAAATGCCACGTATTGGTATGAAGGATCAACGAGTCCCAGTTGCATTAGGAGATGTTCAATACCTATTAGAAGAAGTCTTCAGAGGCAAGTCGCCAATTAGCGGCTATTCTACCAGGTTAGTACTATCCAAATGGGATCCAGCAAAACCAGTAAACTTACAAAATGTTGTTATTATTACTAAGGAAGAACAAAAAGAACACGAAGCACGTGTATTGATTGGTGGTGAGAAGTTAGAAGATGTGTATCCAAAGGAAATTCTTGACGCTATCAATATGAGATTTGATGAAGAAAAGTACTACTCACAATTCAGATGATCACTCTTTGTTTTATATGTCAATTCCACTATTCAAATTTCTTATAATATTTATAGACGCATCATGTAGCTGGAAATATATCTGTAATATAAAACCCAATTCAATGAACCCATAATATTCTTTTCGGTCAGTTCTTTAATGTCATCCTAATAGTAGCGACATGAAGATTTTCCAAAGCAAAAATTCATAAAAAAATTCCGAGTGAAAAATTTTGATGCAAAATGTCAAAAATAGTCTATTTCCACCGGGATTGAAATCATAACTATTTGAGAGATCGTTAGTCATCGTTATTAGTTTGTAAGAAATTATTAGTAGATATGTGTATAAATATATCTGTGTTTGAATGAGTATGTTGAAATAAATATTGAAGCTTGAGATTTGCAATTTCGTGTTAATACTATACCTACAAAGAAGCTAAATCAAGTATAAAATTAATCATCATGTCCACAGAGAAGAAGAAGATTGATCCTAGAAAATCATTCATTGCTGGTGCCCTTGCTGGTGCAATTGAAGCATCTATTACATATCCATTTGAGTTTGCAAAGACAAGGCTACAATTAATTGATAAAGGCTCTAAAGCTTCAAGAAATCCATTAGTGCTTATATATAATACCGCAAAAACCCAAGGTGTAAATTCAATATATGTTGGCTGTCCAGCATTCATTGTGGGGAATACTGCGAAGGCTGGTATAAGGTTTCTTGGTTTTGATGCTATTAAAAACCTTTTAAGAGACAAAGAAACAGGTGAATTAAGTGGACCAAGAGGGGTTGTTGCAGGTTTAGGTGCTGGTCTTCTAGAAAGTGTGGTTGCTGTGACACCATTTGAGGCTATTAAAACTGCCTTAATTGACGATAAACAATCTCCAAAACCTAGATATCAAAATAATGGTCGCTCCATGATAAGGAACTACACATCCCTAATCCGCGATGAGGGTTTAATGGGTCTTTACAGAGGTGTGTTACCTGTTTCTATGAGACAAGCTGCCAATCAAGCTGTTAGATTGGGTTGTTATAATAAAATTAAAACTATGATACAAGATATGACAAATACACCAAAAGATAAACCTTTATCATCCGGGCTAACGTTCTTGGTTGGTGCATTCAGCGGTATAGTTACTGTTTACAGTACAATGCCTATTGACACAGTTAAAACTAGAATGCAAAGCTTAAGTGCCTCTAAATATACATCCACAGTTAATTGCTTTGCTACGATTTTCAAAGAAGAGGGTTTAAAAACATTTTGGAAGGGTGCCACTCCAAGATTGGGGAGATTGATTTTAAGCGGTGGTATTGTTTTCACGATCTATGAAAATGTTTTAGTTATGTTAGGATGAATAGGCAATGCTACGGTACATAATAATATTGAACAGCAAAATTATAATAGTGTATTTGTTCTATTTTTACATGATTAGAGGGTATTTAGATTTGTATCCTAGATAGATATAATATAAAAATATGCACTATTAATATATATATGGAATGTGTTTTTCAATTGATGAGCATCAAGCAATTAGGTTAAACTTGGCCTTGAGATAAGCGTCGTTCCATTCGCTTAACTTTGATGTAATCGATTATACTCTTAACTGAAAGAAATAAACCAAACAGACTGATGGCAACTGCCAGGAAAGGTAGTTTCTGTTTCTCTTCTTCGATACCATGGCTCAATGTAGATTCAAACTCATCCTGAGTTGTTGGCTTAGAATATAAATGCAGGTCATCGAAATCATTAGGATCAGAGAGTTCTACTCTGTTTATTTGCTTGTATTTACCAACCTTTGAAGTAACGTTATTTGGAATCATCGAATAACCATATCCAATAAAAGTTAAGCCTAAACCAAACCTTGATCCCTGCTTTGCAGCATGTGAGGTATGTAAAATGTAAGTTATTAAAAAGCCAATAAATTGGAAACTTGTGCTGACAATGATATTCCACAGAAGATTTGCTATATTACCAACCGGTAAACCTTCAATGCAGATTTCTTCCATGTACATATCAGATGTGCTTAAGTCTAAACCATAGTAAGACGGAACAATATCGGCGGCTGCTTCATCATAAGTAGGTGGGGTATCATTTTCATTCTCCGTAGCTCGGTTATTATCTGGCTTCGCAGTTAAATTACTAAAAACACCATCAAATGCAGAGCCCTCGCCATTATTGTTAGGACGTCTTAAGAATACACGATCTAATATATTGAAGTGTCTACCAATAGAGTCGATATGCCTTGCTGCTCTCTCTCTAAGTTCCGGTGGTAAAAGTCTATCATTTGTATTTCCTTCTTCTGTAATATTTTCCCCAGCATGAAGTTCATTATTGGTTGTTTCATGTATTTCAGTGTTATTGTCGTCATTCAATTCTACATTTACTAAAGGAGCATTATTGCTCTCTGGTTGAACACCATTATTTATGTGACTTGTCATTTCCAAAGCTTCTCTAGATGAGCCAACCTGCGTATCCGTGTCTAAACTTGACATCAAATTATTACTTGTACTATAGGTCGGTGTTTTCAATAGTTATTATTCACCAATAAAACCTTTAACACAATGCACACTAATGAGTTTCTTGTGAAGTAGTTTATTGAACTCTACTTCGTTTTTTAATGCTAAGCCTAAACATCTTGCTAAACAGGTATCTTTTCTCGTTCAAAATTGGATTTTCTTACATCACTGAAAACGTACCGCATTAACCGTGGATGCAAACTAATGGGTTTAATGGGTATGTTAGAGCTTATTTATATAGTATTGGTTACAATTGGTCAGTATATACTAAATATACAGTGTATAATTATTTATTCGTAATTTTGTTTATTTTTCTTATTCAAGTTGTTTTACATGAAAAGTAATGAATATTATTGTGGTGTCGCAACGGCGGACACCTTATTGGTTGCATCAGTATTAGACTCAGATCTTGAATTAGTACCAACTTGAGGAGGGCTTATTACTGGTGAAATTTCTTTCACACTGTGCGTTTCGTTAGCGCTTTGTGTAATAGGTACATTTGCCATGTTACTTATGGTAGTTCCCTCATTTGAAGAATCAGTTTTCTTTGGAAGTTTGATGGAGACTAATAGTAATTTACCTGGGATATTATCCACGATATAGCAGGGAGGTAATTTTGATTTCGGTTTCTCCGGTCTAGCCTGGTACTCTGTGGTAGTCTTTAAATCGTACGAATGAACAGATGGACCTAGGTCAACACCACCAGGCATTAACGTACTTGGGACAGGAGTACGGAAGGTTCTGGGAATATCTGCAACATCTGGTAATAGCAATTCACCAGAAGCACTATTGGATGTTGGACCGCCTGTAACACTAGTAGTAATACTACCTGTCGTGTTATTTACAAGATTAACATTACTTGCACTACTAAACCCAAGACCACGTCTATTAGAACGGCCCTGTCTTCTCTTACGTCTTGTATCCCTGTCTTTATCTTTATCTAGTCTTTCTAGTTCAGCAATTGAAATTTGCAGTAAGTTGGGTGTAAAAGTCTTTGATTCAGAAGGAATTCTGTATACATCATCAACGGTAATAACAGGTAACAATCTGCTTCTAATATCATCATCTTCTACAGGTGAACCATCAAATGAATATCCTAGCATTGCTAAAGATTTGTGGTACATGTGAACCTGTTCTCTGATTGAATGAGCTATAGCAGTTACAAACTCGCCTGGTAGTTGTAATTCCTGACACATATTTTCAGCAAATTCTTCAGCACAATTATCGGTATTCGAGATATCCCACTCGAACTGGTCAATTAATTGATTTTGTCCAACGACAATATCCAGTTTAATACGGATCCTTAAATCGTCCCCACCAATCCTATTCTGCTTTAACTCAATGAATGGATTTGGTTGAAATTCACTAATTTGTTCACGAATGGACTGCAAAACAATATCACCGAACTGATTTAAATATTCTTTATCAAATCTATAATCTTTCAACATATCCTTAACAAAAATATCTAAATCAATTAATCTATCATTCTTATTCCAAAGTAAAGTGTCTCTTAGAAAGAATTTATCTCTTTCCTGATCAAACTCTAACCTAATTGGAACTAAATCCTCTTTTGTTTCATTCATTGCCTGTTGGTAAACTTTTAATGGGTCTAAATGTTCAATCTTAGATCCAGCAACAACATTAGTAACGTTATTTGTGGTACCATTACCATAACCGCTATAACCGGGTCCCCAAATACTTGCGGCTTTAACACCTCTTGACGTACTTGTTATGGATTGCATTCTTGTAGCTTTTAGATCTTGGTAATACTTCAAAGTATGAAATAGTTTCGATGCATATTCTTTATTGCTAAAGCCGTATATACTAAATGGCTCGTAGCCATTATCCTCTTTCTTTTGAGCAGCCTTGTGAGCTTTATCTCTTCTAATAATCTGTTCGTATAAAAGAGTGTCCGTAGTCGCTGGTTTATCCGATTTAGATGACCAATATGATTGATATGGAAGCTTTGCCTCAGGTGGGTCAAATTTTATTGTTTGAAATTTAGGTAAGTCCAGTTTTGGTAAGGGCATTGGTGGAATATGTGCTTGTATTTTTAACGGTCTGTGATTTTGGTAAAGTTGCTGTTGATCCATACCATGCTGAGAATTTGAGAGACTACTCTGAGTATTATTTTGCTGTGTTAGCTGTTGTTGCTCTGTTACAGGAACATTATTTTGCATAGTTCCCATTTGTGGTTGCGCACTTTGTTGCATGTTCATGTATTGTACCTGACCCCCATTGCTACTGTTTGTTGATGTAACGTTGTTGGAAGGAGGATTGGTTTGTGTTTGAATTTGCTGGGGAGCTCTACTTTGCTGCTGTTGTTGTTGCTGTTGCTGTTGCTGTTGCTGCTGCTGCTGTTGTTGTTGCTGCTGCTGTTGTTGTTGATGTTGTTGTTGTTGCTGCTGCTGTTGTTGTTGCTGCTGCTGTTGTTGATGTTGCATTTGTTGTTGCATTTGTTGTTGCACCTGCTGTTGTGCCATTGTAATTGCAGATACCACTGCAGGATTTCTTTTTGCGATAGCCTGTTGTTTCAAGGTATTTAGTACCTGTATCTGAGTTGCTAATGGTAATTGGGCAATCTGTGGCGGTAAATTAATGGGTGTCTGAGACGCTAAGTTATTTCTTCCATCAGTGGATTGTTGTGTATCAGGTGTTTTCTTCTTTGATTGTTTTGGCGCTTTGTTGGCCTTAGCTGGCTTTTGAGTATTCATTTGGGCAAGGCGCTGTTGGATATTCATTTGTTGCATTATAACAGCAGGATTTGAATTCATGGTATTATCATTTTGTTGTGGTATTGATTGTGGTTGGGCCTGCTGTGGTGCTGGTTGTGCCTGTTGGGGTACTTGCTGTTGTTGCTGTTTCTGTTGAGCTTGGATACGACTAATCAGTAATTGTTGGTGTCTTTGCTGGATCATCCTCAATTGAGATTGAGATAATGATTGTAATATATTCTGGGGAATTTGAGAAAAACTAAAAGATGGTGTACCTATATTACTAAAATAATTCCGATGATCATTAGAAGCGCTGGCGTTTCCATTTCTAGTATTATTTTGCGAAGGAGAGTTCCTTCCTTGAATGGAATCACCACTACTATTATTCATCGTGTTTTTATTCTTTTATCCCGTTAATATTTCTCAAGTTACGTGATGGTGTTTGCAATGTTTTCTTGTTTTTCTTTAAAATTTCGTTCTTATTTTTTTTCTGTTTTTTCGTCTTGTTGGTCATTTTGCTAACGAAAAAAAGAAAAAGAGAAGGTGGTTAATGTAAAGGTCAATACGAAATTTTGGCAAACACAGAAGGCGTTTGAGAGTGAACATGTATATATCATCCTACATTACAACCAGCCAGAATAAACTTATCTTTCAGTATTTACCCAATGCCAATTCCCCGTCATTCACCAACTTGTGGACTAGAATTCAAACCATGTGTAGTGAACTAGCGGAAAACAATAATAAGAACCAATCTGGGATGATTGGTAAGGATTTGGAGATCTTCAAATATTACTCTGTTGTTAATAAGTTCAATTACTGGTGTTTACGCTCCCGAGGTATTGAAAGTGAAGGTATTCATTCG
The DNA here is from genome assembly GCA_003708925.3 of Kazachstania martiniae. NCBI lineage: Eukaryota > Fungi > Ascomycota > Saccharomycetes > Saccharomycetales > Saccharomycetaceae > Kazachstania > Kazachstania martiniae. The sequence continues at coordinate 150,260 of PPOM03000380.1, forward strand.
TTGGAACCTTTCTTCTTCCTAGAGAAGATGGATCAATTGTTATTAGAGTATTTTGATAAAGAGAGGATCAGTATACAAAAGATAGTTAACAATTATGATAGAGTCACTCTGATATTTAACTGTTGCATGAATGGGGGAGAATTAGCTATTGGTGGGATGTATAGTAATCGAATTAAGGATATTATTCCTGACAAGCAAGATCTATCAAAGGTGATTAATTCAACCACACAAAATTTTCAATACATGATGAAACAGAAGAATCAAAATCAAAATCGGGGAGGTCTTAATCTTACTGCTGGTACTTCTGCACAAAGTGATAATGATGCTATACCATGGAGGTCAAATAAGACAGTAAACACCTCTAGAGACGAATTATTTTTAGACTTAAAAGAAAGATTAAATGTTACAATCAGTAAAAGCAAGGATAGAAGAAAACGCTTTATGGAAGTTGTCAATGGTTATATTATTGGCAGCATCCAGATAAGAAATTATTTGAAACCCTCAAACAATATCCCATTAATTAAACTTGAGTTAGACTTTAATGGTAATGATATTGGGATACCGTCATTCCACGATTGTATTGAAAAGGACAGGGAAAATAATAATATTATAACATCAAACAATAATAGTATATACAAATTTATCCCACCAAACGGTAAATTTCAATTAATGAACTATTGTATGGATGTGACAGATTTAAATTCTACTGGTCTAATTGATGTTGCTTTTCAAAATCATCTCGGTATTAAAAATGATGAATTCGAAATTTCATTGACAATTAGATCTCATAAGAATGTTACAAAAATAAACAATTTAGTACTTTCCTTAAATTTTACAACTAGTACTACCAACTACAATACAAATAATAATAATAATAATAATAACGGTAGTAGTAATAGTAATAGTAATAGTACTACTACTAGTAGTAGATGTAGTAGTACTAGTATTTCTCATAATGATAAAAACAATACACATAAGATTAGAATACTAAACAATACTCATGGTAGATATACAACAACTTCAAATTCAAATACTAAATCTTTAACAGGTCAATGGATATTCGATAGCTCAATATCAACTGGTACAATGCCAATTTTAAGAGGTTGTATAGAAACTCATAGTAATACAAATAATGATAATACAAATAATATGAATACTTCTAAACTACCAACATTAGAAAATATTACAATGAACTATACTTTAGAAGGTATTAGTATGAGCGGGATTAATGTTAAATCCATTGAAGTGGTTAATCCAAATAATTTAAATATGTCTAACATGGCTAAAATTAAACAACAGCAACCTTTCAAGGGTGTTAAGTATGTGTCGGAGATAAGCGATTATGTCCTGCGAGGGTTGGGCGGCTAAATTGTTGTTTTTTTTTTTTTTTCTTTACCCCAATAAAAAACTATAAACAATTTAGATATTTGGAGTAAATATATATATATATATGTATGTATGTATGTATATAAAGGCATTTTAAGAAGTATTATTACTGTAATTACTTCTATTCTTTTTTTTTATTCTTTTTTTATATATTTAGATTATAATAGAAAATTCAAGAGCTAACTAAAATATGTCAGAGTCACTTTCCTTCAAGGATAAAGTTGTTGTAATTACTGGCGCAGGTGGCGGTTTAGGTAGAGAGTATGCATTGGAATATGCAAAAAGAGGTGCTAAAGTTGTGGTTAATGATTTAGGTGGAACTCTTGGTGGTTCTGGTCAGGATTCAAAAGCTGCAGATGTTGTAGTGAATGAAATTAAAAAGAAGTTTAATGGTAGTGCAGTAGCAAACTATGATTCTGTAAATGATAATGGAGCGAATATTATTCAGACAGCTATTCAAAACTTTGGTAGAATCGACATTTTAATTAACAATGCGGGTATTTTAAGAGATATGTCGTTTAATAAAATGACTATTAAAGAGTTTAATTCAGTTGTTGATGTGCATTTGAATGGTGCTTATAAGTTGGCTAAAGCCGCTTGGCCTTATATGCGTGATCAGAAGTTTGGTAGGATTGTTAATACGGCTTCACCAGCTGGTCTTTATGGTAATTTTGGTCAAGCTAACTACAGTGCGGCAAAATTAGGTCTGGTTGGTTTTGCTGAAACATTGGCCAAAGAAGGTTTGAAATATAATATTAGGGTTAATTCAATTGCACCATTGGCGAGATCTAGAATGACAGAAAATGTCTTACCTCCACCAATCTTAAAACAGTTGGGACCTGAAAAAATTACACCATTGGTATTATATTTAACGCATGAATCCACGGATGTTACAAATTCTATTTTTGAATTAGCAGGTGGGTTTTATGGTCAAATTAGATGGGAGAGATCTTCGGGTCAAATTTTTAATCCAAATGAGAAATTTTTCACGCCAGAAGCTATTCTTAATAAGTGGTCTCAAATCACCGATTTTAAAGATAAGCCTTTTAATAAGACTCAGCATCCAATCCAGTTATCTGATTATAATGATTTAATTACTAAAGCAAAAACATTACCTCTTGAAAATGATCAGGGTAGAATTAAGATTGAGTCTTTGAAGGATAAGGTAGTAATTATCACTGGTGCAGGTGGTGGTTTGGGAAAGTCACATGCAATGTGGTTTGCAAAATATGGGGCTAAAATTGTTATTAATGACATTAGAGACCCTCAGATTGTTTCTAATGAGTTAAACAGAATCTATGGGGATGGTACCGCAATTCCAAATAAGAATAATATCATTACAGAATCAGAACAGATTGTTAAAGATGCCATCTCGCACTTTGGTCGTGTTGACATTCTGGTTAACAATGCAGGTATTTTACGTGATAAATCATTTTTGAAAATGAAAGATGAGGACTGGTATTCTGTTTTACAAGTCCATCTTTATGCAACATTTTCAATGTCCAAAGCTGTGTGGCCAGTTTTTAATAAACAAAAGTCAGGTTTTATCATTAATACCACTTCAACTTCAGGTATTTACGGTAATTTTGGTCAAGCTAATTATGCGGCAGCGAAAGCAGCTATTCTTGGCCTTTCCAAAACCTTAGCAATTGAAGGTGCCAAAAAGAATATCAAGGTTAATATTATTGCTCCGCATGCTGAAACAGGAATGACGAAAACTATCTTTGGTGAGAAAGAACTATCAAATCATTTTGATCCTTCTCAAGTTTCACCCTTCGTAGTTTTATTGGCGTCTGATGAACTACAAAAATCAGCTAAAAAAGGTGCCAATGGAAGATTGTTTGAAGTTGGCGGTGGTTGGTGTGGTGAAACAAGATGGCAGAGAAGTCCAGGTTATGTAGCACTGGATGCAAAAATTACTCCAGAGTTAATTAAAGATAACTGGAAAAAGATAACCAATTTTTCCAAGGGTAAAATGCTAAATCCAAAAACTACTGAAGAATCGTCAATGGCTATATTGCAAACTGTCCAGATGGCTCAAACCGCACCAAAGGGTTCTAAAAAAGATATTGGTCTTTTCACTTATACTAAAAAGGATTCGATACTTTATAATTTGGGTCTTGGTGCTTCAAGCAAAGAATTAAAATACGTTTATGAGAATGATTCAAATTTTCAAGTTTTGCCAACTTTTGCAGTGATTCCATTTATGCAGTCGGCAATGGGTCTAAGAATGGATGATTTAGTTGACAATTTTAATTATGCAATGTTATTACATGGTGAGCAATATTTTAAGTTGAACCAATTTCCCTTACCATCCCAAGGTAAGTTTAAGACTATTCCAAAGCCATTGCAAGTCTTAAATAAAGGCCCAAAAGCCGCTATTATAGTGGGTGGTGGTGAAACCATTGATGTTAAGACAAATAAAGTTGTTTGTTATAACGAGGGTACTTACTTCATTAGAGGTGCAAAGGTAACAAAAGAAAATGAAGTAGAGGACAATGGCAGAGCAAAATTCTCTGTCCAGAATTTCAAAGCTCCGACAGACAAGAATCCTGATTTTGAAATTGAAATTAAAACTGATAAAGATCAAGCCACCTTATATAGGTTATCTGGTGATTTTAATCCATTACATATTGATCCAGAATTGGCAAAATCTGCTAAATTCCCAAAACCTATTCTACATGGTCTATGTACTTTGGGTATTAGTGCAAAAGCCTTATACGAAAAGTTTGGTGCTTACGATGAATTAAAAGTTAGATTTACAAATGTCGTTTTCCCCGGTGATAATTTAAAGGTTAGGGCATGGAAATTGCAAAACGATATTGTGGTATTCCAAACAATCGATGTCGATAGAAACGTTACTGTTTTGGACAACAGTGCTATCAGACTAAGAAGTAATGTCAAAGCAAGGTTGTAATCAATTTATCTTTCTCTAAATATAATCATGTATTCATTATATCAACAAGGTGTATATCCCGAAAATAAGTAAAAAATATTAATTGAGTAACATTCATCTAACTTTCTTTATATGCTCTTTTCTTTTGTTATTTTATATTATTTTTCGAACTTTACATAGGTCTTATCATATATATGTATACAATGCTAACTTTTAATTTGGTTTATCTTCGTCTGGGGTTTTATCTACCCAATGATCACCCACTACAGGAATCTTCTGGAAAAATGTCTTTTGGAACAATGGCCAACCTTCTACAAAGACAAAAAGACCAATAAATGAGGCACCTCCCCAAAGCATTAAGTTTGGTGAATAATTAAATAAATTTTTAAGAGTTAACTTGCCGAAATATGGCGACACTCTACCTTGTACCTTCGAAGTATATGCATTTGCCATCTTACTATATTGTATTATATTAGTTTATACGTTATTTTAACCAGATTATGGTACTATATCTTAAAATATAATAATATAGCAAGCATCATCTGTCAATACATATGTAATTAACTATTCATTTAAATACTACTTTTTAATTATTCCCTATTTCGCAATCCTTCTTTTCAAATTTCATTGGTGGAATTGCAATTTTATTCTCATCGCCATAGAAAACAACGAAGAAAAACATCCCCAAGAATATAGCCACCGCGTAAACTCCGACTAGTGTCTCGAACGGACTGATCGTTGGTTAGCTGTTAAAGCATTTAAGCAATATAGTGAAATGTTCTTTATGGAAGAACTTTAATATCACAGTATATATATGAACATACTCCAATTGAATTCTAAATTGTCAGTTACTTTTGGGAATAAGTCATCAAGGTTTTACAAAAAAGTCACCCTTTCGCTTTGAAAACTGTATCATAAATAAAACCAAATTCAAAGCAACTATCCTATAGATGTCTAAGGTGCCCATTATATTGTATGCAATATACCTAACTGATATTGCTGGTTATAATTAACTTCCACGACTATAATGTTACCCTTTCCAAACCACATAGAGCTGTGATAATTCAATCATATGCACTTATAACCAGACACTCATATTGGTCACAGAATAACTTTATTTCTCACCAACTAGATGAGTAGCTCACATAGGTTACATAATATATTATGACGTATAGCAAGTGTAGTTTATACTATACGGTTCAATTTACAGAAAATAAAAGACTTCGTGGCCAAGCTGGTTAAGGCGTGCGACTGTTAATCGCAAGATCGTGAGTTCAATCCTCACCGAGGTCGTTTTTTATTTTGTTTTTAACATCTACCAGTTAGAAAGGTGATTATGTTAAGCGACCAATGTCATTTAGTGTGTTGGTAATATTACAATCAATATAAATTTTTATATAGTTCATTTATCTATGGTAAAACATTGACCCAAAATTTCATGACTTCAAAATCTTGACTTTCTTCTGCATGGCATTTGAATTCTAACTCATTTAGACCTTCATTTAAACGGATTTCAAACTTCTCAGGCTCTTCATTCTCTTCGACCTTAACTTCCCCAGAATCTTGATTTGTTACTTTAGAAGATGATTTATCCTTTAATGACTTGATAACATCTTTATTCACAGTTAAAATACACTTTAAGTTCAAAGCAGTCACTTTGGCAGTTATCGTTAGGAAAGTCTGTACTGGTTCAACACAGAAGGAGAACATATTTTCATTTTGGTTTAAGTTCTTACCTTTAAACTTAAACTCTAGCCAATTTTGTGTGCATGATGGCCTAGAACCAGGCATTGGGTTCATAGCTTGATTATATAAACTTTGCGATGTTGTGATTGCAATTTCTTCGATTAATGTGTAAGGTTTCTTTTCAATGGTATATTCTTCAGGATGAGTTTCTTTTTTAGAAGATTTTATTACATTGTATTTTAAAACTTCAGGTTTTTCATCAGGCTCAGAAGGTGTTGCTACATTTATAGATGTTGTAGTCGATAAGCCACTTTTGGTAGCAGCTTTTGGATTTAACAAATAATCTTCTGTTAATAATGACCTGGTGTAACCATTACCCAAACCTTCAATGTGGTTAAAGTCATAATCATCCTCATCATCTTCAATTCCAGGCAGGGCATTGATATTGTTGTTTTCATTTATATTTTTATCTAAATACTTCTCGTATTCGATTTTGTCATATTCTAATTTTAATTCCCCACGTTCACTGGCATCATTCAGCTCCGGGAAAAACTTATCGTTCATCAAGTGATTAAAGTATTCCAATAATGCCTTGGAAGTTTGATGAATTAAAGTTGTTGCATCATTAAAAATTAGAGCGTTTTCAAATATTAGGATAACGTTAATTATAACATCATAAATTTTAGAATAGTAGTTAACCTCCAAATTTTTCTTTACCACATTTAGTGACATTGGCCTATGAATAATTTCAAAATATTCTGGTAATTCATCTTTATCAACGATTTCGAGAAAGGGTTCACATAATTTAGCAGATTCCTCCAGTCCATTAATACTGCTACCCAATTCCTCTTCAACATCTTTTTCTGTAGCATCAACTAACTTATCTAAATATTTGACTAATCTTGCTTTTATATCATCATTTAGCAAATAGTTCCTCTTAACATTTTTAGCCTTCAACACTTCGTATTTAATATAATTGGTCATTTGGTATGCATTCTTTACGATGAGACTATCTGTTTCATTATAGGAAGCACAATTTTTAGCTAGCAATTCTACATCAAGAATAAAATTTTTTGGCCCTTCTGGATACTCATAATCTCTCGATTTAATTTCATTAACAGAAATTGGTTGGTTGATCTTATAATAGTACTGCGGGTGAAATTTTCTACTTGGTAACTTAATAAAATCTTTGAATATATTTTTATAAGTCTCAATTAAATTATCCAAAGTGTAAGAAATGAAAAGATCAAACTTTGGAATAGACCAATCATCTACAAACAGTTCTGATTTTGGATTGAAAGGTGTTCTGTAATCTACTGACGGAACATTATCTAATCTTGGTACTTTCCCGGCTACATATTTTGGTGTCTCTGTAACTTCTTCATCGTCAGCACTTCTTTTCTTTTGAACCATTTTTTGGACTATCAAATTCAAAATAGGCTTATCTTAACTTATGAATCGATTTATATTGATTTATTTTAAAGTCATTCTTATATGTTATGTATTTATTTATCTGAATTTTGTTCAATTTTCGTTCTTGTTTTCTAATTCGTTGCTAGTGATTACATCGATGAAATAACTGAAGCATACTATCTTAGAAGGACATCGTCAATTCACCAGTTGCATTACATTGCAATCTCGTATTTAGGTCATTTGATATATTTTCATAAAGTTTACTTATCTGATTTCTTTTTGTGGTAGTGAGATATAACTTCTTTTCCGATGGCGATAATTCTGTAAAGGCTAATTTATTTCGACTTATCGTTGCCGATGAATCGGCAATGTTATTCTCACTAGTACTATTTGCATTTGTATTACTGCTGACGGTATTTATATTGCTGGAACCTTCCATTTCCATCGAATCACCTACATCACAACTTTGTACGACAATGCCACTATTGCTTATCATCGATATATCAATTAGTTTATCGTTTGTATTTAGAACTATATTTTTCAACTCTTGATCTCTTAATTTAACTTTTCTTTCATGCTCTCTTGCCTGCTCTTGAGCAGCATCAAAACTATCGTTTACACCATTACTGCCTCCATTCTGTTGTGATCCTAGTAAGGACTCATACTCACCAGAATTGTTTTCTTTAAAACAGCTTAACACAATACCCATACTATGATACAGTTACACACGTACACACACACCTAACCTTTATTCAATAGCCATCAAATATTTCTTTTCTGTTGAATATTAAATTGTGCTAATCATGAAGTTGTTTTAAGATTATGCTTCACTTATCTTACTGGGTAACAAACACAATTTTATTGAAAAAATTACTGATTAAAAACTGAAATAAAGGATTTGGCCAATAAAAGGGTGTTCTAAAGGTTAAAAAGATCAGTTTAGGTTGTCATTAGTATGTTATCAAGGGGAGGTATCTTTACCATTTATAATGGAATTACATTAATAGGAAGGAGAAACATACACGCCAGTTTGGCGTCTCCAAATTTCATGTCCTGGATGAGAAGCAAGAAAAAGGAACAAAAGGAGCAAAAGAGTACCAAAGAGATTATGAGTAATGTTGAAGAAGGTAAAGATATAACAACTGATATAAAAAATTCCAGCACATTGGAGCTTATAAATGAAAATTTTATAGGACAACATAAATCCAACCATTTCCCTCTAGATAGAGTTCCATACAATCAATGGATGAATGTAAATAAAGTTAAAGATGTCAATCAATTAGAAGAAATCTTGGCCAAGGTGTATAAGATGACTTTTAAGGTGGAAGAGGTAACTACTGAACAATTGTGTGAGCCATTTTCTGATATATTGAAGAAATTTATGTTCTATAAGCTACTACAGGTAGAAACTGGATATCTAATATCTGATTTTTGTTTGACCACTCTTGAAACCCCTAAAGCTTTTGTGGATTACTTTAAAGTAGAGATCTTTTCAGGGAAACAATCTCGATTCAGAGAATCAGAACCTAACGCTATTCATATTGACCACAATACTTATTCTTCCCCAAATGTTAACGTTATACCGGATATCTTAGCAAAGACACAAAACAAGAAGTTTCAACAAATAGTATCTGCGATGGAAGAATTAGATGCTAATGCTGCTAAAGAGGCAATCAGCAAGGCAAGAAATGATTGATCATAATAATAGAAACGTTCCAAAGCCTGTCATATATTAAAAAAAATCATGTATATACACATATATCAGTAATATATGTTTGAAATCATTTTTCGTATCGACGGGAGCATTATTCTTCAGTGACAACTTGATAATTGCAAGTGACACAATACCTTAATTTCAAACGTCACAAACAATTTCTTTAAGAAATATAAATTAAATATTACTCTGAATTAGCAAGCAATTTGAAAACCTTCTACTCTAACCAGAATCAATGATTTCACTTACTAAACTTTTGTTTTCAGCTTTGTTTGTGAGCTCTGTTATATCTGATGCAATTAGTAGTGATCATATTGATTTATGTCCTAACTTCAGCATTGTGAAAAATAACCCATTATTATCCAGTTGTGTATGTATAATCTTCGATTCAAATATCTAATTAATAACGAATATTTACTAACATTTATTTCATTTATTTACAGAACAATGGTATTGAGAGATGTGTAGAAGAAAAGTTTGATAGTCAATTTAATTTTTGTTCATATTGTATGGTAGTAGACCCATTTTCACTGAAGGATAAGGATAATTGCCGCTGTATACAATGTGCTGTTACATCACTAGTTAATGGTTGTTTTGCTGAGCATTGTGGGAGTAGAAAACAATTACCAGCAGTGAATAATTTATTAAAATACTTCAGCGGATTAGAAACTCAACCAAATGCTATTCCCAAAGAAAAAGTTAGTAGTTCTAAACTATCATATTATAAAGAAAATGATCAATTGTACAGAAACCTGTTATCATTTGAAAGGCACAATCTGATCGAGTCAGTAGTAAACACATTCAAGGGTTTGGAGGAACAAGATAAATCTGAGTTCAGTGGTTTGAAGTTTTGGAAAAAAAAGACATTCTGTAGAAAACCAAAGCCAGAGGATGATGAAGGTGATGATGAAGATGAAGAAGAAGAACAAGATTGTCCTCTCAAAACTATTATTGAGCCAACTACAACTACTGTAACCACGACAGAACCAAATGAATGGGTTCCTATTCACACTCAGACTAAAACTAGGACATCATTCGTTAACCATACTCCAGTTATCACAGTGAAAGTACCAAAAGTAGTAGAAAAAACTGTTAGAGATTGTACTAAGACAGATTGCACTAATACACAGTTTAAGACAGAGCGATACACTCTGACTGAAACAAAGACCAGCCATGATACAATTAGAGAAACTAAGTTCAAAACTAAAACAAATTATGAGTATGAGACTATAAGAGACATTAAAACTAAATATAGGCATGATTTTGTTACAGTCACAGAGACTGAGTTAGAACTAAAGACAAGAACAAAATACAGGTTCGATATTGCCACTGCTACGGAAACTGAAGTAGAGGAGGTAACAAGAACAATCAAGGTTGGAAAAGTAACAGTAACTGATTATGACACTATAACAGAATATGACGATAAAACTAGTTATACGACAGAAACAGAAACTAAATATAAAGTTAAACTGAAGAAGAAGAAGACGACAGTTACAAGTGTATCATGGTCCACAGCAATTGCTACTACATCAACAACTTTTACAAAAACTAAGAAACTTTGGATTCCTAGGACTAGAACACTGTTAGATACGACTACTATAATATCAACTGTCGTGACAACTACATTGGCAACAACTACTGTACCAACAACTTCCATAAGTACGGCGACTGTAACAACAACAGAAACTATAATCAGTGTATCAGTTCCGGGCATGTTACGAGTCCCAATGCTAACCAACATCAAATTTGGCGTTTTCAGTGCTAGCGATAATAATAATAATGCCCACCAAAAGTTTGTAACGAAGGGAGTATCGCCTAAGCCATCAAGTGTTCCAAGGTTTACGCCAGCGGTTGAGAAACGTGGATTACCAATGAACACAATCAATGGAACAAAAATCAATGATGGCAGGATATTCAGCCAGAGGCCGCATTATCCTGTACCATACGATAATGTCAAAAATATATCCAATTTTACCATTCAATATAACTCGCAGGCATCCCAGCTGGAAGTTAAATTTATTTGGTATACTGTTTTCGTTGTATCAGTTTGCACTCTTACCTTTTTCAGTAAAGGTACGCACTCTGGCAACTTTACTGAAGTGCCATCTAAACTAACTGCCGAGGATGAGTATTGGTCGGAGCTTGATACAGAGATTACGGATGAAGAATTTATGTCGCTATCTGTTCATATTCCATGGGACGGTTTGAGTCTAGAAGAAGTTGCCAAACAACTGAGGGTTGATTAGTGCGTCAATAGACTGTGCATAAACATCTTCACAAGATCCTCAGTATATATAGACTAGGACTTAATAGAAAATCGACGTTTATCTCAATGCTTTGCGTTACCTTCTTTATCTACTTTATTCAATCAATATATGTCACTTTTCAGTAACTAGAATATATAAACAAAAAAAAAATAATGAAATCACGTTAAATTTTTGTTTGACAGTTGAGTAATATAAACAGGTAGGTCAGTTTAAAGTATTAGGTGAATAAACATATCAGAAAAAAGTACATTTGATGTGGATAGATTTAGTAAATGGTTGATCAAAAACTTGAAAGATGTCGTGAGTTATTTAGGCTACTTACAGAAGGTCCACCAGACTTGGATACAAAACTAACATTTGCTTCACCACAGCCTGGGTATGATGCTAGTTTTTTCGTTGATAATAGACCAATTGAGAATATAAGGGAAGTAGTTTGTTTTAAACCATCATTCTTCTCGATCTTTATGGAAGCTCATAACTATTTTCAAAATAAGCTACTGCCGCGAGCAGCTAATTCAGACTTGTATAAATCATTTTACTGTACTGTGGGGCTTCTTTTAACGACACCAGAGAATAAAACCAATTTAAAAAGGCACGAGGCATTACTGTTAACACTCTTAAATGATAAACATTGCAAACTGACAGATTTGCTTAACAAAGAAATTAAACTTGTAAAGGCTATGTTAAGTTGCTCGAATAACAGGCTAAATAAATCATCATCCTTGTGGTTCTTTCTAAAGAAACTTTATGTGTTATCAAAAAAGTTTGGAACTGATGATAACAGAACCATAATGTCTGTATTTATTATGTCTGCATCTCAGCATACATCAAATTACTATTGTTGGAATACATCCAAAATGTTCTTCGATATCTTTGTTGAAAAGGAGCAGTTAAAAATGCTACAGCAGACAGAGGATTTTTGTTTCAAAAATGCGAAAGACTGTTCAGCTTGGAGTGCGTTAGGCTACATGCTTACTCAGAACATAAACAGACTGTCAGACAATAGGACCCAATTTTTGAGATTATGTGACAACTTTGGATTCTCATTCGACTTTAGTAGGAAGGATTGGATTGAAATAGATCATAGCAAGTTTGCAGATAAGTTGAGAACATATATAGATAAGATGGTTGTCATCGAATGGCCACCTTTTCTATGTTTAATAACTGTCGTTAAGTCAGTCCTAGGAAAGGATTGTATCTTTCATGACGAATGGATACAATCTGTGAGAGATTTTGAAGAAAAGAATGGTGTTATCATGTTGTTTAATAACAATCCTGAGATACCAGTAAACTTTGAGGATGATATTGTAATGTCACGCACTTTTTACAATATTGCATTAAAAAAGAAATACTTGTCATTGTTAAACCTTAATGTATTTTATTAATAGTGCTACTTTTATTATTAATATACAGAGTTATAAAATCAATTATATTTATTTACCTTGAGACATCTCTCTCTCTTGAATTTCATGTTTTTCATAGGCAGGTATACCAAACTTTTGAGTAAATTGCTGACCTGGCACAATAGGTGCAATCTCTAAAATACTTTTGATTTGTTCTTCATGGCTTTTGTCAGTCGGAATATTCTTATAGATATAATAATCTAAATCTTTGCCAGGTTCAACCTTCCTAAATAGTTTTGGGTAAAACTCTACACCATCTTCAACTCTCTTTGCAGCCATGGTTCTTTGATAATCTTCGATTTTGAACTTTTCATCCGTAGCTACCTTATGATCTCTCTTAGCTAGAGCGTCTGTTACTTTTTTCCATAATCTTCTTGACTCATATTCTCCCTGTTCACTTATTGGACGAACTTGAGGCTTCAATGGCTTATATTTATGCGTATCAAAAAATATCTGTTTCTTTGGAGATTTTTGTCTTAAATCTTTAAAATACATGACATCATTCCATTTTCCTGTAATTTCAAAATACTCCTTACCATTATAATCCTTAATAAAACCATGAATAGCATCATAAGTACCTGAAATGAATCCCTTCGTTTTAAAATCGATATCAGCTATATACTTGGAACTTTTGACAAGCATATGGTCACCTAATTCAAATTTCATCTTACCGAATATGATATTCCTTGCATACATATTTGGTTGCGTGAAGGTATACTTTTCTGGATTTCCTTTATCGTCTTTAATATCCAAGAAATGTAAAACTGATAAACCCTCCATCATAGCAGCAGATGAATTACCTAAAAATCTAGATTTCGGAACAACAACCCCATCAACTCTGATTCCTGATTCAGGAATCATATAGAAATAAGCAGATTCAGGTGGATGGTGACTGGTTTGCTCTGCAATATAAAAAGCTTGCTGTTTATTAGGTAGATCCCAATAACTGGTAAAATATTCACCAATGATTGGGTTTAATGGTTTTTTTACAGCTTTTGGAGCAATATGCCAGCCTGACATATACCATTGAACGACCTTGAAGAATCTCAATAGAGGATCCTTTTCTGAATGGGCATCAAGTGCCATTTCTGGAAATTGTAATTGATTTGTAATTCTTTCCAACATAGACTTTTTCTCTAAGATGAATGTTGGTAATGTAATTCTAGATAGATCAGAACCTGGCCTCAATTGAGAAATGATATTCAATAAAATATTTTGACCCGATTCATCATTTTCATCGATGTCGTCAGTATTCACATCCTCATGACCTTTAGTGTCACCTGCGACATTGCTCGATTTAGATGAATGATGTTCTTTGTGAGATGGATTTGCTAAATCCTTAACGATGGATGACATTTTTCTGTGTTTTCAAATCTGTTTGCCTTCTGAATTATTTTGTATTAATTATTAATTTTTCAACTTAATAGACAAAACCTAGTAGACCAATCTTAAGCACACTTATACCAATGTTTGTAAATTTGTATATCTAAATATATGATAAGCTCCAAGTATAGATAGATATATATATGCTATATAATTTAAATTGATTCAAAATGCTTAAGATTATAGAGATTTTCAAACTTTTTGAAATTTTTTTACGTTAACCCCTAAAGAGAGAACTTGAAATTCAGCAACTCCTTTTGAAAGTAATTCATCAGAAATTGAGAGATTGGTGTAATACATAGTATCAGCATGCTTCAAATGACCTATAGTTTTGTAAAACTTGCTAATATATGTAAGAATAATTGTTCCTATATTTCTTCAAGAGGAAGGAATCAAAAATATATATGTTTATTGTTCAGATTTCATCTTTCAAATAGTGAAATTTTGTTGAGAAAACTGGTATTCAAAAATTATCAAAGTATAATAAACAAAATATTAGAAGTATGAAACATACACTTTTAAATGAGAATTCGTTTCTTAATCATATTATATTCTTTCCGAGAGTATATATTATATATCTGCCCCCCCCTAGTTCTTATATCCTTTTCAGTTATTGTCTTATATGCAGATTAAGCGGCTGGAGTAGCTGTTTTTGAAACCGTAGTTACTGGAATATTTTCTGACTTTGCTCTCTTTGATGCATCGATTTCACCTTCACTTTTCTTCCTTTTGCTCTTCTTTAATGGCCTTGTTTCGTTCTCATCGTATACATTATCCGGCAAATCATACAATTTAACATACCTTATCACCATGCTGTAAACATCAGGATTTTGATAATCTTCATTGAAGTTACGACAAAGATTGAAAAATTCAGTACATGGAACATGAATATCAATCTTTTCTCTCTTATCAGTTACATTAACGTCCAACCCAACATACAGTGTAGTGATATATAATTTCTTCTTATCTTTAATTTCCTTACTATCCTTATTCTCATCTGTTACCTGCTCAAACATCTTCAGATTACTTTCGGTCTTCCGCGATCCATAATTATCTAATATTGTTTTACAATCTTTATCATCCTTATAACAATAGATTGACTCAAATGGTTTTGGAAATGGATGTGACAGTTTAATACCGGTCAATGCTTCTAATTTTAATACTAATAACCTAAGTTTACTTTCCACTAGACCACTCCATTTTAAATGTTCTTCATCCGAACCTTTTGTTGATACTGTAACAGTCAAATAGAATTTATATTTATAAAAGAAATCGTGCTTAACAAACAAATCTGCCCAAGATTTCTTATTTGTAAAAATATCGTTTGTAATTTGAACACCTCTAGTAAATTCATCTAGGATTACTTTCTTTGTTGAATCAGAAATATTATGAGTAGCACACATTGACGGGTATGCTGGCGTAATAACAGGCATTCTGTGAGATCTGTCCTGTGCATAGATTTTTGGATTCCATACACGAACCTGCAAAGGACCATCCTCAATTGGTTTTAATACAACGGGTTGTGGCCATTTCCATTCTGATAAAATCTTGAAAAATCTGTTTAGAATCACAGCGCTACAAGCATTTGGATATAGTTGACAAATTCTTGCAACCAACATAGCCCATGCAACACCACCTGGAAAACCGAAGACGTTACCATAAACAGCTCTTCTCTGTGCCCATAATTTAATGGCTCTTAATGCAATCCTGAATACAATAGGTTTTGGTACTAATTCTAAAATTTCATCTGTCACTCTTGTACCGTTCAATGCTCTTAAATCTTTTTCATCCAGATTTCTTAACAAGTTCTTATCACCAAGAGTTAAACTTTCTGGTACTTGGGCAATATCTAATTTTGCACAAAGTAAATCAATAGATATACCGCTTAATTTAAGTTTAAAAATCGGAACGAAAGCATCAGGCACAGCTGCAATTTCTTCTAACTCTTTTCTTTCTCTCAATAGACCATCAAAGGTAGTAAAAAAATCTTCTCGTGATACATGTTTAGGTACTACAACTAGTGTATCTAAATCAGAACCTGGACCATGTACACCCAATCTATAAGAACCAAAGTTAAAGATTTTACCACCTGCATCTTTCGCCATACCATCCGACATATTCTTCTTCTTCGAGACTATATAAACAAATTTCTGAGCTAGTTCCTGAAGAAGTTTTAACACTGCTATTCTATTTTGGGTTTCCTGTTCAGTTTCAAAAGAGTTTTCTTTTTTTAATTCTTGGATCAGTTCATCATTTAATTTATTCTCAGCCGCAGTAGGACTAGCCACAGAGACAGGACCTGTAATACCGTATACTTTCTGATAATTCATCTTAATTGTCTTTCTTTAATATTCCACAACTCTGTATTTTCGAGCCTTAATTTGCAGTTCACAAAAAGAAATCAAATCGATCCTCTCAAAAAATAAAAATAAGGACAATTAAAAAAATTCTACCAAAAGCTAATAACTACTGTTTAAATATGGTTGCAATGATAAATATGTGTCTTAAATATCTTAACCACCTAGAAAACAATCGTTTATTTTGCAGACTCACATAATCCATATTTCTACATTTTTTATTTTTTCTCATTTTTTTAGCTAATTTTCTTTCGGTTTATCACTTTAGGCGGCTCCTCTTCTCAACCGTAATTGATTTTGGAAACCAATAAGGAATTGAGCAACTTGTATAATTGAGTTTCCATGTATAGAATACGGCTTTAGGGTTTATAAATATCTCTATCATTTACCTATGAACAATGACATATGCGAGCATCAAATCAGAAGCCGTTAACAATAACTGCTTTCCTTAGCTTGTTTATGTTGTTTAATCTTCTAGTGATGAAGAAAGTTTGCCAAGTGCAATTCACGTTTTAATTTGAAATAATAGGAAAGTTGTGCCATTAAAAAAATATGCTGATTTAGGGATAGTTTTGATAGATTGTAAAATTAGACTTAAGCATGCAGCACTTTATGATAGTTTTACTAGCTATTAGAGTTTAATTAGTTTATGTCGATAATCCCATGTGCAACAGAGCTGCAACCTGATTTTTTCTTACCCCCCACCCATCAAACTGGTCTAGTGGTATTTTGTGATACGTTGTTTTATCTTCTTGCTTCCAACTTTTCATCATTCCATACTGAACTGAGAATTTTCCCATTTTACTATTACAAGGCAGGAGATTTTTAAAAACAATTAACGAAATACATAGTTAGTCTAGGTTGTCACGCAACTACTATCGGATTCCTACGGATACTAGATTTATAACGGTTTCTTTTTTTTGTATTTCTAGCTGATGATAAACGTAAATTACCTGCAGCAGATTATTTAACCCGGAGAATTTTATCCTTTTAGGGCCTCACTAGCATTCCATGCCCCTCCTCTTGAGTGGGGCCGAATTCTCAGCAGGATATACACTTGAAACGCAACAGAAGGAGGGGGTGGAAGGCGTGCTTATCCCGGGAACAAACATGTTGCAAAAGACATATAGTTTGGCTTCTATTGGATTCTTGGAAGAAGTAGTTAAAAGAAGAAAATTCAATTTGTTAGTCATAATGAAAGTTTGGGTGCTTTTTAGAAACTGCATCATTTTCTTTGAAATACCTTAATGCAAGGAAGAATATCCTAAGCTGGAATATCAAAATGGAAGCTTTTTTTTTTTTTTTTTGAAGCCAGAGAGATCCGGTGCATATCTCTTTAACGCGACGTGGGGATTACGTACTTCATCTGTTCAACTGTTTTTCAGAAGGAAAGATTTGTTTTATCCCAAATTTACTATCGCTTATCTAACTTGTACTTTTAGCTAGTGCCCTGATGTTCTAAATTTCAGGTCTACGCTAGTATTCTTTGTATATGGTAGTACCGGATCTAAGATCCATTTCTCCCTGGGCAAAAAGTTTAAGACGGAAATAGCTTATTTCATTTTGGATGAAGGTTTTCAGTAAGTACGGATGTTTATGTTGGAACTGGTCCTCAGACTTGTTTCTCAAAAATGGGAAAGAGAAACTTTCTTCTATATGCCGAAATGTCTCTTTTTTGCTTTCTTTTTTATTAGTCTGACACATCGAGGAGTAAATGAAGTGTGAAGGAGGAACTCGGCGTGGGTGGGAGTAATTTAATGCAAGATAGTCATGTTACCATTCTTGGCTATTGAAGTAATTTAGCTGCTAATTTGCCTTAACTTGTGTTCTATCTTTACTTTTTTTGTTTCTTTTTGTTTCTATTTCCACAGTGTAAAATAAAACTTACATTTTGATGTACCTATGGACATCCTTAATAATGGTCTTTATACTGGCAAATATTTTATTTCTCAACTAGTAATGAAGCCGGGATGCTAGTAACATAAGTACTCCATGATAATTCTCTCCTTCTACCTAATCATTATAGCCAATCTAAAATAAGTTATGACGAAAAATTAATTCACAGTTACTTTATGGAATATATAAAGACCCATCATTATTTCTTTCTTTTGAATGATATTATGTTATTTAGTATACTTTTCCATTATTATTTTATTTTTAACAATAAACCATCAATCAAACAAAATAAAGAGTTAATTATAACATACATTCCTTTTCCCGTCAATAAATGCTACTACAAGATAATAAGCTTTTTGGCTTTACAATTCTGATTTTATTCAGATTAAGTTTTACGTTCGCTTTAAACAAAAGAACTGATGAATGTACTTTACCCGATTATGTTAATAAAAAAGCTGGTTTCAATGCAGTCTTTTATCCATATGTTTATCCAGATTATTCTCAAAATTATGATAACGAGCAATACTTGCGTTATACTTATAAATATGCTGGTGAGCAATTGGGCTCTGCTACCGGTGTAACCGATACGAATTTAAATTTCTACTATAATACACATGAAGATCTAAGTGATGTAACAGTTAATGGTTTTAAGATTTCCGTCACGAATTTTACTGTTGAATACACAGGGTTTTTTATCCCTATCATTACTGGTGAATATACTTTCTCGTTAGAAGACACAGATGACTCAGCATTAATAACCATTAGTAACCCATTAGCTTTACAATGCTGTAATACTAAGGAAGCTATTGAAACGTTATCTGACGATGTGGACATTCTAGGTATCAACCAATGGTATGAACAGACTACTGCTGATAATAAAGCGGTTTTACAACAGGGAGTAGCATACCCAATTAAGATAGTTTACTTTAACGTCGGTCAAACTGGTGTCCTACGAACAAAATTCATCGACCCAAGAGGTGTTGTTCACAGGACTTGGGAAGGTTACGTCTACACGTATGATAACACTGTTTGTCAACCGGATGCTTCACCAATGTGTACAAACCAATGTACTCATTGTGGTTGTTGTCCCTGCCAATGTGGTTGTACACCTGAGAACCCTTGTACTGACCAAACCTCATCTTCAACTTGTGTCTCAACATCAACAGAATCACTCTCTGTTCCAAGCGCACAAAGTTCCACATATGATAGAAGCAACATTTTCAGCTTCTCCTCAGTCATAAGCTCCTTGAACTCTAGACCCTCTGCAGTCTTAAGCCCTTCCACCTCTGATTCTTCCCCAGCTATTACTTCTTCCGGCACTCGTTTCTCCTCCACTTCGGGCATTTCTTCTAACTCTGAATCTTTTTCAGTTGTAAGATCTTCCAGTTATGATCCTTCCTCAGTTATTAGTTCTTCCGAGTTAGCAACCTCCGTTGAGAACTATTCTAACTCCGGATCTTCGTCTGCCCCAGTCAGTTCTTCCGAGTTAGCTACCTCCTCCATTGTGAACTATTCTAACTCTGACTCTTCATCAGTTCCACGCAGTTCTTCAATTGCAGGTTCAGTTAAGTCATCTGAGCCAGTTTCCTCTTCTGCTCCAGTCAGCTCTTCTAGCTCAGACTCTTCCTCAATTGTAAGCAGTTCTTCCGAGTTAGCTACCTCTTCAGTTGTGAACTATTCTAACTCTGGATCTTCATCAGCTCCAGTCAGTTCTTCCGAGTTAGCTACCTCTTCAATTGTGAACTATTCGAACTCCAGCTATTCATTAGCTCCACGCAGTTCTTCAATTGCAGACTCAGCTAAGTCATCTGAGCCAGTTTCCTCTTCTGCTCCAGTCAGCTCTTCTAACTCTGGATCTTCATCAGCTCCAGTCAGTTCTTCCGAGTTAGCTACCTCCTCCGTCGTGAACTACTCTAGCTCTAGCTATTCATTAGCTCCACGCAGTTCTTCAATTGCAGACTCAGCTAAGTCATCTGAGCCAGTTTCCTCTTCTGCTCCAGTCAGCACTTCTAGCTCAGACTCTTCCTCAATTGTAAGCAGTTCTTCCGAGTTAGCTACCTCTTCAGTTGTGAACTATTCTAACTCTGGATCTTCATCAGCTCCAGTCAGTTCTTCCGAGTTAGCTACCTCTTCAATTGTGAACTATTCGAACTCTAGCTATTCATTAGCTCCACGCAGTTCCTCAATTGCAGACTCAGCTAAGTCATCTGAGCCAGTTTCCTCTTCTGCTCCAGTCAGCTCTTCTAACTCTGGATCTTCATCAGCTCCAGTCAGTTCTTCCGAGTTAGCTACCTCTTCAATTGTGAACTATTCGAACTCCAGCTATTCATTAGCTCCACGCAGTTCCTCAATTGCAGACTCAGCTAAGTCATCTGAGCCAGTTTCCTCTTCTGCTCCAGTCAGCTCTTCTAGCTCAGACTCTTCCTCAATTGTAAGCAGTTCTTCCGAGTTAGCTACCTCTTCAGTTGTGAACTATTCGAACTCTAGCTATTCATTAGCTCCACGCAGTTCTTCAATTGCAGACTCAGCTAAGTCATCTGAGCCAGTTTCCTCTTCTGCTCCAGTCAGCACTTCTAGCTCAGACTCTTCCTCAATTGTAAGCAGTTCTTCCGAGTTAGCTACCTCTTCAATTGTGAACTATTCGAACTCTAGCTATTCATTAGCTCCACGCAGTTCTTCAATTGCAGACTCAGC